>SRPW01001183.1:0-11881 GCA_018360225.1 Claviceps pusilla | reverse complement strand
TATTAATTAGGAGGCACTATAAGGCCTTTCTTATAGTATTCCTTATCCTAATTAATAATATTCTTTATAAGGTACTTATTAACTATCTTAGCAGTATTAATACATATTTCTTCCTTAAAAATCCACTAATTATCCTTAGTAGAGTATCCCTTTTAGTAGACTAAGAAGTTAATATAAGGCTTCTTACCTTTTTTTTAAAAGAATTATATATAGTAATCTTAAATCCTCTTAATTTCCTAGTAATCTACCTCTCTTAATTTAGTTAAGTTTATTAGTAGTAACACTAGCTTAATTCTTTTAAAAGGGTCTTTACCCTACTATAGTTTCTAAATATAAGCTATAGAAACCACTAAATAAACCCTTAAAATTAATAAAAAGTTAAGGTAGAAGGAGAGAGGAGAGATTTATTCTAAAACCTTATATAGTTTAGTATGCTAGGGAGACTATTTCTTCTTAAGCCTACCTAGGAGCTTATATCCTAAGTATAGCCTAAGGTATACTATATCTCTAATATTAATATTCACTAGATTATACCTAGAGTTATATTAGATTTTTATAAGCATAGCTGCTACTATAATAGTATACTTAGCCTTCCTTTAGTATAACTTCTAAAGCACTAAGAGGTTAGCGTTATTAGAATCTATAATAGATTTATTTAGATCCTTAAGGAGGTTTACTACTATAAGTAGCTTATAACTAAGTATAAGTTTATTAGGTAATTAGTTAATTAAGGCTGTAGCTATATTATTAAGGTAGTGTTAGAGTGCTAGAAGTATTAAAGGCTAGGGGATATCTAGATTAGTTATAGTATAATACTACACTGTAATAATTATAGTCTAGTTTTTGCGCTTTATTATGCTATTAGTTTATAGGTAATATACTATAGCTATAAGGAATTTTACTTCTAGCTTATAGAAAAGCATAGTTTAAAGGTTAGAGATAAACTTAGGGTCCTAATTGCTAATAATTTCTTACAGTAGCCCCTAGTTAGTAAGGTAAAGTCCCTTAAGTAGGAGTTTAGCCTAGATTTCTATTAAATACTCCTTATAGCTAGGGATAAGGATTATTTTCTTACTAAAGAGACAGTTTACTAGGCAAAGTAAATTATAGGTAGTAAATCCTTCTACTGCCTATATTGTATTTATAGAGCTAACTTTTAGTATATTAGTAATAAAATCTAATAAAATACTATAAAAAGGCACTAGCTTTGTTTAAAGGGGTCTTATTTCTCTTAGGGCTTAAGATTAAAGAACTGTGTTTTCTCTATAAACATTATAGTGTGCTATATAGGTATATATCTAGCTACTTATCTATAGAAAGTAGATAGTAGAGAGCTCCTTAGCTATTCTCCCTATGCTAAAGTAATAAGTATTATTATAAGTAAGCTAAAGGAGAGCTTTTATATAGTTTTAAGGGATATAAAGTTAGTGTAATCCTTCTAAATTATAGTAGTAAAGAAGTCTATTATCTTAAAGGTCCTAGCTATATAGGGGAATTTATAATTAGTTCTAATTAGCTTAGCATTGCCTCTCCCTATATATAGTAATACCCTTAATAATTTAGCTATACTTTATATTATACTAATACCCTACTATAATAGAATCCTTTAGGTTATTATTTATAATAGCAAATGCTATAGATTCCTCTCTAAAGTATATATAAGCATTAAGTTTATTAAATTTACTATAGTTAGCTGCTTCCCTATAGCTAACATTAATAAGCAAGTAAGAGAGTGCATTAAAAACTATATTTAAAGTGCTAGGAATGTGAATAATATAGATTTTAAACTGTAAGAGATAATTTATAACCTTAGTAAGCTTAAGGTTAGCTTTATTAAGATTTATTATTATAAGCAAGGTGTGCTAGATAATTCCCTTTGCTAGTAAGTAATTAGTAATAATATTTATAGGTAATAAGTTAAATTAAGCTATTTTCCTTAGCTTCCTTATCCTCTATATAATAGCAGTAACCTCTGCTTCTATTAAGCTATACCTCTTTTTAATAGCTAAAGTTAGCTAGAAGAGGAATAAGATAGAGTAAAGTTTATTACTATTAATATCTTTCCTAGAAATGCTAGTGCTATTCTAGTTAACTACTAATTAGAAAGTATATAGGCTAAAACCCTCCTTATATATATTAACCTTAAAGAAAAGAGGCCTCTTAGGGTTATAATACTAAAGCAGAATCTTAGTGTATAGGAGTTCTTAAATTGCTTTAAAGAATGCAATTTCTTACTTAGAGGGTATGAAACTTACCTGCTAGGCTATGCGTTTTTACACCTACTTAAATAACCTAATTAGGAGCTTGTTTTTCTTATAAAGATTTTAAAGTATTCTAGTCTTCCTATTCTATAAAGGTTTAATATATAGGTTAAACTAGGGGACCCCTATATAAAGGAATCTAGCTATCCCTATAAAGGTTTTAAGGCTTAAGATATAGTAGGCATTTAGAGGTTCTTAAATGCCTTAACGCAGTTACTAGTATTAGTAATGCCCTCTATATTTATAATAAAACCTAAGAATTAAATTAATAGATAGCTAATAAATAACTTCTTAGCTATAATATATAGGCAGCACTTCTTAAGGATTTTAAATATAATCTTAAAGTAAGCTAGGTGCTCTTTAAGGGTGTTAGAGAAAATCGCAATATTATTAATATATACTTATATAAAGGTATAGTATTTATAGAATTGCTTATCTATAAAGCGCTAAGCATACGCTAGGGAATTCTTATATTCTTATATTATAACATAGGATACTTTAATTCCTCTTTTAGAGATAATAGCTATTTTATTATAGTGTTTACGCTACACTAGGAGTTAGTTAAAGAAACTAGAGGCATTAAGGAGGGATATTTAATACTTTCTATATATATCCTTTATAATATTCCCTTAGTTAGGCAAAGGGTATATATTTAGGATAGTAATACTATTTATAGGCCTTATATTAATTACTACCCTCCCTTTATATTCTTTCTTAGTATTATGCTAGATAAGAAAGCTAAGGTAAGGGTATAGTGCCTTTTCTTCTACCCTAAGGTAGAATACCTTACTAACTTTATACTTCTTATTAAAGATTTTATAGAATTTCTTAAAATCCTTCCTACCTAGGTAATATACTTATAAAGGTTTTAGTTAATTTTACTAGCTATTAATAAAATTAATATATATCTACTTCTCCTTAGGCATTAGCACTACCCCTTAGTTATAGTAAATATTATATTTATTTATAAGTTTAATAAGTTTTTCTATAGCTACTAGGTTAAGATTTGTAATTTTAATGCTAAATTTATTTATAATAAATAGAATGTTATTAGGGCATATAATGCTGTATAAAGGGACGCTGCTATTAACCGCCCTAGGGTTAAGGTTATTAGCAGTGTCCTTATTATCTCCCTTAGCCTTAGGAGGGAAGATATCCTTTAGCGCTACTAGCTCTTCACAGCCTTATAGGATATTAATATTATAACTATAGAAAGTAGAGAAGGTCTTAATATTATTTATAGCAAAGTAGGAGTCTACTATATCTAGGCCTTAAAGGTTCCCTAGCCTTTAGTTAGGCTTAATATAAATTAGAAGGTCTATAAAGTTATAGATTAGTAAGCATTTTACCTGCCTATAATCTATAATACTATTAAAAATCTAGCGGTTCTTTAAGACAAAATAATAAACACTAGTGGCCTTATATACTACATAGTCCTTCTAAAAAACCAGCACTATTTCTAAGCTATGCAGTAGTATAGTGATGTAGTGCATTGCAATAACCCTCCTAGTTAGAACTATATTAGTAGGGTAGAAAATATAGCTAGGCATAGTTATGTTATATATGGATTGGAAAACAACCCTAGGGTTAACAAAGTCGATTTTAATGCTATAATTATATATAAAATCTATGCTAATTAATAATTTTAATATAAGTTTCTCTATTATATTAGTAGTTATAGTAAAGTGACTAGACACTAACTTTCCTTTAGCTTTGCCTTTAATATAAAAGTTAAAGGTAGTGGTTTTTATAATATAAAAGGAGGAATTCACACTGTTTATAGGTTTAGGCTTCTAGATTCCCTATTAAACGTTATAACTATTCTATTAAAGCCACTCCTTATTAACTAGTATTAATAAAGTTCCTATATTAAGGTAGATTTTATAGTCCTGCCTTTAGTTATTAAAGCAAAGGTTTACCTTAAGATAAGTAGTTGCCTTCCTTTTTCTAGTGATTTCTAACTAATACAGCTATATAATAGCTTTAATAACCTAACTATTAGTTAGTCCTCTAGATACTGTGATTTTTTCGTAGTATATAATAAGGGGAAATATAGGTTCCCTAATATAAAAAGTGTCTATAAAGTTAGATTTATTCTTATTAAAGTTACTTTTAATAACTCCCTTCTTAACTATATAGTATCCTAATAACGCTAGGTAGGACTCTTTAGCTTCTATATTTAAGTTATTTACTATAACTATATAGTTTATGTTATTACTATCCTTAGGCGCCCACTTCTTATAGAATTAGGGCTTATAGCCTTTATAGTTATAGTAAAGGCGCCTAAAGGAGTTATAGTAATAGGTTTTAGCTTCCTTATATTGCTTAGGGGCATCTAACTCCCTAGCGTGTAAGGTAGCCACTAGTATGCCTCTATTAGAATCCTTAGGGGACTACTATAGGGCCCCCTTACAACCTTTATAGGAATAACTATAGTTAGGTTAAAAAGGGTATAATTAGCCTTATAGTTAGTAGTTCCTACATTTATATCTATCACTAGATCCGCAATACCTTTTATAGCTTTATAAGTATTAGTAGCAACTACCCTATTAGCGTTAAAGTAGACTATAGCTGCTTTCACAGTAGCTATTACACTAGGGGGGTCTATTCTAGTAAGCATTAATACTATAGTAAGGGGGATTCTTAGCTATAAAGTCTAAGTCCTCTGCAAGAAAGTAAGTAGAAGACTAGATCTTAGTCTTCTTAGCTCTATAGTAGGTTTTATTACCTAAGATAAAGTCTCTTAAGTCCTATCTTTTACCTTCCACTAAATTAATATATATATTATAGTAGTCTAATTCCACTAGTTAGGGATAGATTTAGTAAAGTTCTGCGCAAAGTTTGTAGTAAAGGCATATAAGGAGCTAAAGATTAGTGAATTCCCTATTAGCTTTAGTATAAAAGAAAATCTTAGCTATAAACTTATATAGTAATGTCTTAAATAACACATTATCCCTAGTGAATTTAGCTTAATTAAGCTATACTATAGCATTCTAAATCTTAACGCTAAATTCCTTCTTAACTATAGCAAATACTAACTTAAGGTTATAGAAAATTATAGCCTTTTCTATATTATTAAGATATTAATAGTACTATATATAGGTAGCGCTATAGAAGAGGTACTACACTTAGTATTTAATCTATTCCTAGTAATTAGGACTAGTATAACTATAGTGGTCCCTAACTGCCTAGATCTAAAGGTCTATATCTATAAAGATAGTAGATTTGCCCTTATACTTAATAGCTTTGCTATTAATATCATCTAGATCTATCTTAGAGTTAAGATACCTAATATTACTAAGCTTTTATAAGGGTTCCATTAAATAGTTTATTATTAAAGGGGCTTAGACTATAGAATTCTTATAAGGGTCCTTATCCTTAGGTTACTATTCCATAGGTATAAATAATAGTTCCTAAGCGCGCATAATGTTTCTTAGGTATAGCTTATTATAGAGTAGAGAGTTATATAAAGCCTTATAAAATTCCCTATTTACTAGGTATCCCCTAAGCTAAGAGGTCTTAGCGTAGTAAGCATTAAGGGTTATTGCATAAGCTAGTTATACTTACGCGCCTATTATTCTAAAGGATGCTATAAGACACTACATATCTAAGGTTAGAGCCTACTCTAAGGTAAATAAAGGGTATTAAGCTAGTTCTACAGTTTACTAGTAAGATTTAGCTAGTCTAGAGGCTTCTAGGGCAGCGGTTAAGTAAGTTACTACTTTGCTAATTTCCTTTACACTATTACAGCGGATCTTATTAAAAGTAGCCTCTTACTAGTTACACATATTAGCAAGAAATTACCAAAATTTATTATATATATTAGGCTTACGCTATTACCCCTAAGTTTCTATTGCCTATAAAGGGGGTATACATTCTACTTAACTATTAAGGGAGTAGGAGATTATCTTATTTTAGTTAATTTTTATAGGATTTAATAGTGCTTCTAGAAGAGGATTTAGTATACTAGAAATTATATAAGGGTAGATTCTTATTTCTAAAATAGTTTCCTAGTAGGAGCTAGCGCTAATATAGTCCCCTTCCTATAAAAAGGCATTATTTTCCTTAGTATAAAACAAAATGTTTAAGGTCTCTAAAGGTTCCCTAATTTCTATACTTACTAAGTCTCCTATTAATTTATCCTTTAAAACACTATATATACCTATAATATTAGTGTTTTCCCTACGTCTTAGGCTATTCTCTAGTATAGTAGTATTATTCTCTAGTGCTAAATTTACTTATTTAAAGAGGTATTCTAGCTTAGCTTTATAAATAATACCTTTTACTATTTTCTACTTAGTATTAACTATAGTAAAATCTATAGGGTTTTAATAAATAGGTCTTTTAATAGCTAGGGGCTTTAGGTAGATCTAGAGGTTACTATTAATATATTAATATCTAGTAAGAGTTTAAAGGTTCTTAACGTCTTTTTATAATAAAAGCGGTCTCTTTCTATTCTTAAGGTTAGGGAAGTTTTAGTAGAAAGCCTAAAAATAATAGATTTACTGCAGTTAGTTTTCTATAATAAAGCTAGTAATTAAAGAATTTAGGCTAATAGGTAGGCTTTGCTAGTTTTCTTCTATTGTTAATATAAGGTTTATAGTTTTTATTATTAGCTCTTACGCAGTAAATAGGCATACAAAAGAAACAGTAATTACTACCACTTATTACGTACTAGATATTACATATAAGTTAGGGGTACTTACATAATAAGTGTAGTACGTTATAAAGTTATAAAGAGAGGGAACACTTAAGTTACAGGTAGGTGGTTAAGTGTATATATAGTTAAAGTTGTTCCTTACTAGAAGAAAGGGGGCGGAACCCTCCTATATGCGGTGGGTTCCGCTGTTGTGTGCAGACCGTAACACTTAGTGTCTTCCTTAAGAGGTAGCTGTGCTAGCGCTGCTTCTTTTTAGTATAGGTTACCTTTAAATAGCTTAAGGCTTATAATGTTAAACACATTGTGTAGTTATAGTGTTAGAGGTAATTTAAGTTAGTAGGTAAGGCTATAATAACTAATTTTCTTAGTAATCTAGTAAGGTTCTAAATATTTTGCTATAAGCTTCTAGCTTAGTCTCTATAGGTTAATGTTCTTTATAGAAAGGAGAATATAGTCTTTAATATTAAAGTCTATTAGCTTATGCTTAGCATTATAGTATTTTATATACTAAGATTAGGTGTTGCTAAGTAGCTGCTTTATCTCTATATACTTAGCTTATAGTTCTTTTACCCTAACTTCTATATATTAATTAATAATATCTAATAGCTTTATTACTTAGTCTAGCCCTTTAGGTTTGTATTTTTATAGTAACTCTACTAGTATATAGCTGTAAGCTATGTAATAGCTAGTATTATATATAAATTATATAAGAGCTAAGTAGTTAAGCTAGTTAGTTTATTCTATATATCTAAAAGCTTACAAATAGTGTTTTAAGATTTAGTTTATTCTCTTAGTTTAACTATCTATTTAAGGGTAAAATATAGTGCTAAGTAGCTACTTAGTTGCTAAAAGGTAGTAGAAGGTCCTTTAGAATTTACTTATAAAAACAGTGCCCTTATTATTTATAATGCCTTTTAATACCTTATAATCCTAAAAGATATTCTTAATAAAAATAGTTACTAAGTTATTACTAGTTACCTTTATAGTTATAGTAATATATAGTGTATACTTAGAAAATCTATTTATTACTACTAGAATTACATTATATATCTTACTATTTACCTGCTTAACTAAAGGTAAGCTTATAATAAAATTTATTAAGATTTCTTAGAATAGTCTCTTTAGCACTAATAATGCTACTAGCTTACTATAAGGTTAGTGTAACCTTAGCTTATTAAGCTAATAATTTATATAATTACTAATATAGGTTTTAATATCCTATCTTAGCCCTAGCTAGAAATATTAGCTTATAACTTATTTAATTATCTTACTAACTCTATAATAACTTACTATAGGGTTATTATAAGTTAGCTATAAAATCTTACTTTTTATATTAGCTAGAATATATACCTAGCCCTTATATAGTAGTAGCCTATTTTTATTAATTATTTAAGTAGTACTCTTTAGGGGCGCTAGTGTCTTACTACTACTTAGTAGCTTTAATTACTACTATATTAAGGTATCCCTTAACTATATAAACTTTAAAGTCTTATATATTAGAGTAACTAATATTTTATAGTTAGCTTAATTAGAGATTAACTTAGTAAAGGTTCTCTTAATAGTTAATAACCTTACTATAAGCTTTTAATGGGTTCTCTCCTTAGGTAGAAGTCTACTATATAATAAGTAGGGCTAACTTAAGTGCTTTATAGAATTAAGGGAATATTTAGTTTTATTTTTTAAGACTTTAATATTTTAGCTACCTACTCCCTTACTTATAGTATATATACTATATATAGACTAATCCTTTAGTAATATTTAGGTATTTAGACCTAGACTATTAGGCTTTAGCTATAAACTTATCTTATTATAAGGTTAGAGCGTGCTAGCTCTAACTTATATTATCTTATATAATTTCTCTTACACTACTTACCCTTTAATTTTAAAAGAAAAGATCTAGGCTAGACACATTATATCCTGCTTAGTTATTACTTATATATAGCTTAGTTATAGCTTCTCTCTAGTAGGTAGTAAGGCTAGTTAGCGTGACAATCCAGCAACCTTATACTAAATATTTAGGGTATTAGCCACTAGCTATATATTAAGGCTGCACTACTTACTAGCTATAAACTTAGTAAGAAATAGCAGTAAGTATAATATATATACTTTAGCTATTACTTTTTTTAAGAAATAGTCTAGTCTTTAGAATAAGCTATTTATAGGATTTAGCTTACCTAGTTAATATTCTATAATAAAGTTAAATAGGTATAGCTTATTAAGGGCATTTACCTAGCAGCTAAATAGCTTTAGCTTTATAGCAAAATACTTATAGTTTAAAGTAGTCTATAATTACTTAAATAGGGTGCTTTAAATAAGCTAAGTAATGCCTTTATATTTAAAAAGCTTTCTAAATAGTAAGAAGCTTGCTATTTAGTGTTATATATCTTAGCTCTAGCCCTAATAGCTTTTATAATATATAAGTAATAGAGTGCTAGCTACTTAGCTATAGCTAAGCTATAATAGCTTTAATTATAAAGGCTAATGCATCTATTTCTATCCTTAGTAGTGCCTTTAAATTAAAATAAATAAGAATAGGGGCTTCTAAAAACTTCTACTTAAGCTAATTAAATATAGCTAGCTTGCTATTACTTAGCTATAGAGTCCCCTTATTATTTCCTTTTAATAAGTTAGTAAGTAGGATAGCGATTTTACTATATCTTTAAATAAAGTATTTATAGAATTCTATAAATCTAAGGAAATATTAAATATTTAATACACTATAAGGTAGCTACTACTCTGCTACTACCTAAATATGCTTAGGCTTTATCTTAATACTATTAGGCATTATTATAAAGCTAAGAAAGCTAATATATATTATAGAGAATTTATATTTATTAAGGTTAGCGTAGAGCTTAGCCTCCTAGAGTTTCTATAGGACTTATTTAATATACCCCTTATGCGCTATTAGGTTACTACTATAGATTAAAATGTTATTAAGATAAATAATATAAATAGTATTAATAAGCTCTTCTAGTGCATTGTTAATATATTCTTAGAAGGTAGCTAGTATGTTTATAAGGCTAAAAGGCATTATAAAATATTTAAAATGCCTATATTAATAACGGAATGTAGTCTTTTACTTATTGCCCTTACAGATATATAGCTAATAGTATATGTTTTTTAAGTTAACTTTTATAACTACCTTTGCCCCCTTTAATTAGTTAAGGATTTCTAAGATTAAAGGTAATAGAGCCTTATCCTTCCTTATAACCTTATTAAGGCTATAATAGTTAATACATAGCCTAAGCTAACCTTCTTTCTTTAGTATAAATAGGATTAGGGTACTTAAGAGACTTATTAATTATTAAATCTATTCTTTATGCTATATATTAGTAAGATATTTGCAAAGAACCTATAGCTCCTTTTTAGTAAGGTTATAAATTAGTCCCTAAGGGGGTGTCTTGCTATTAATTAACTTAATTGCGTATATATAACCTTCTAAGGCTAGGAGCTAGCCTATAAGTTCTTTTAAGAATATATTTATAAACTTAGTATATACCTTTAGTAGCTTCTTTATAGCTAAGTTGCTGCTTGCTTGCTTATTATCTTTGCTCTATATGTTTAGCTAAGGTTCTCCTGTATTACCCCTTACTATTTATAGGCTCCTTCTATCTTTATTATTCTTTAGTATCTCCTTAATCTATATTAAGGCTAGTATTAGTAATATTGTTGGTATTCCTTAGGATACTAGTGATTCTCTAAGGAATACTAGGTGGATCTGAGACTCAGTGACAACATAGGGTCTAGGAAGGTATTTGTAAAAGGTCTAATTCTATCCTAATTAGTGCTATTTAAAGGGGCATTTTATAGCTAGCGTTGAGGCCACGAAAATGCCGTCGGATTCCGCAGTAAAAACTCTACACACGCAGACCAATTAGAAGAGTTGGATTCCGCGGCTAATATGGCCGCGAATCCGGCTCTTCCTAGCTATGCTATATTGTTATAGAATGTAGCAATTTTAATACTTAGAATTCTCTCTTTTATAGAAAAAGAGGAATTGCTTATAAGTTATATAAAAATCTACCTAAAAACCATAGTTAATTATCTAATTAAATAATTAATAAGAATAAGAATCCTATCTTATATCCCTAGTATTCCTCCTCTCTCCTATATACTTCCTCCTTCTTCTCTATATGCTTTACCTATCCTTTTATATAGATTACGGCCTTATTTCTATTAATAAAGGTCTTAAAGGCTTAATTTAGTAATAATTTTATTATAGCATTAGTAATGTTATTATTGCTATTAATCCACTTAATTTCCTTAATTTCCTGCCTTTTATACAATTATTATAGTGCTATAATATTAATTATTAGTCTCTTTTCTTTTATAGTGCCTAACCTTATAATGCACTTATATAATAAAAGAGAATCTATATAAATAATTATTAGTATTAGTAGAATTTATAGCTTTTGTGTGATAGTCTATAGTGTTATACTAATTACATAGGTAATATCTATGCCTTAGACTATTATATATAGCTTAGAGGCAAGAGCACTCCTTATAACTCTTTTACTTTTTATAGAGCTATACGTTATAATATTGCCTTTTAGCATAAAATCTAATCTAATTCCCGCTTCTTTAGTGCTAAGGATAATTATATATCCTAGTTATAAGCTAAGGTCTTTATTATTTATAAAGAAACTATTTATAAAGACATATAAAGCTATAGTAGCAAGATTAAGCAGAATATACCTTAATCTATAGTTATAATACTATATTTACTACTAAATCCTTCTATTTAGATAATTTATGTTGGATTTATTAGGATTCTAGACTTATATAGCAATAAAGAGGTTAAATACAGCCTCTAGTTAACAAACTAACAATACATACGCTTCTTACGCTCTTTGTTTAATATATTATTGTTTTATAGTTAGCTTATTAGGTTTAATAACCTTAAGCTTCTTACTTTACCCTTTTTAATAGAGTTTAATATAATTTCTATTAAATTTATATA
>SRPW01001182.1:0-11882 GCA_018360225.1 Claviceps pusilla | reverse complement strand
GAAGAAAAAGAGAGAAAAAGAGAAAAAGAGATAAGAAGAGAAAAAATAAGGGCAAAAAAAAAGGAAAAAAAAAGAGGAAAAAAAGAGGAAAAAGGGGAATGTAAGTAAAGGGGAGAAAAGAAGAACAAAAAGGAGAAAAAAAAAAAACTTATAAGCATTGCTGCTTTCTACTCAATGCTCATGCGCATGATGCCGTCATTCGTATCAACCATGCCTTGGAATCCCACTCTTCCCTTGCCATTCTGTCGGCCCGACGTGCCGGCAGAAAAATTGCCCGGCGTGCCGCCGCTCACGCTGCCCGTCTCACTCTGTGCGCTACTGCCTCCCCTTTCGCCTCCAGCGCTGCCGGAACGGGAACCCCATGGAGCCGAGTCGCGCTGCAGGGGACTCTGCGGGATGGGTGAGTTGTGCGAGCTCATGCCGGGGCTTACGGCTCGTCGCTTGAAGCTGCACGGGTCAAAGTCGTCGTCTCGGCGTCTTTTGTTGTTGAAACGCCAGGTCATTTCGGCGGCACTTAGTCCCTGTGCATTGGTGCCTTGAGAAAACTACACACACATACACATACACAAAAAGAAAGA
The DNA here is from genome assembly GCA_018360225.1 of Claviceps pusilla. Taxonomy (NCBI): domain Eukaryota; kingdom Fungi; phylum Ascomycota; class Sordariomycetes; order Hypocreales; family Clavicipitaceae; genus Claviceps; species Claviceps pusilla. Next base: position 11,304 of record SRPW01001182.1, on the reverse strand, counting down.
AAAGAAAAAAAAAAAAAAAAAAAAAAAAAAAAAAAAACGCCGCAAGTCAGCTTCCCCTCCATTGGGTCAATGGTCGCTCAATGTTTTCCGTGCAGGACTTACAGAACTCCTGGATGGACCCCCTGGTAGAGGAGAATCCATAGCCGCATCCTCGCTAACGCCAGAAGAGGATTCTAGGGGAAGCAACGCTGGAGGCGGTGTCGTCGTCCGCGCACCACCGGTGGTGCTACTTGATTCGGAAAAAGTGTCCAAGAAGGCCTTGGGGTTCTTGATAGCATGCTGCTTGAGATTGCTCGACGTTCCTGCAGACAAGTCGCTCATCATGGCCATGTCATACTCTTGAATGTCATCGATGCCCTCAGTTGTCGTCAGATTTGGAGAGGATAACGCGCTTGCAGCTGTCCCGGACTGAGCTGAATGCGCTGCTGCATGCGACCCGACAGCCACGTCGCTTTCGCGCACCTGCTTCACCACTTCGGCTTCTCGCCTAGTCTCTGCTTCGGCTGGGGCTACCTCTTCAAAGAGCGCCGCACGAATTCGAGCAAACGTCTTTGTTTTGGGCTAATGAGTACAGGTATTAGGATATCAATCTTGACCGGCTGATAATATGTGAGGTAAAGGGAACGAGAGAGAAAACAAAAAATGAGAAAAAAAAAGAAGGAAAAGAGAGAGAGACTTACCAAAAGATTCCCTCGACGCGTAACTGCTCGCCGAATGACCCCCCGTTGTCCATCTCCTCCATTCGCATCAACGTCACTTTGCGACTTCCCGCTCTCGTCACCGTCCGCCGTAGAAATGTGCAACTGATTGGCTTGCCAGCTTATGCTTTCCCTCCGGTTCTTTGCCGCGCTGCTGGGCGGTGACTTGGAGATGGAGGCAGCAGAGACGTTCAACCCCAGTCCCATGGGACCGCGCATCTTCTTCCTGGGTTGTTTCCGATGTCGCTGTCGTTGCTGGAAGTTGATCAGACTGCTCATGGCAGGTGAGCCAAAGGGACCAGCTGGACCAAAGTTGGACGTGGTTCTGGACACTTGGGGCGTTGTGACGTAGGGCTCCTCCATGTCTTCGTCCATGGCATCGTCATCGGCAGACGAGCTTGATGAATCGGACCCAAGGGCAAGCTGGATCGTGCTCCCAAGAGAGCTGCCAACATTCGTCTTTTCGTGACTACCCATGATCGACCATAAAGACGAAGAGCTTTGTTCGGGGCCAGCAAATTCGGATCCACGTCGGTCTCGGGGAAAACTCATGGCTCGATCGCCAATGGTTGGTGATGAGTCGGGAGACGACTCGGCCAGGGTCGAGTGATGCAGGCTGGTGGCAGCACGAGAAAAGTCGAGACCGCGCGAGCGGCGAGGAAGAATGTTGGTCGGGGAGGCATAAATCTGCGAAGGGTCGAGCTTGGGCGATAGAGGCGGCGGCCTGGCATATGGATTGGAGGCGGTGGGCGGAGGAGTAAATTGACGGGTTGGCATCGGGAGCGACAGACCCTTGACTTGGAAGCGATGCGGTGTGGCTGGCGATTGCGCGTCTCTCACATCAATATCATCTTTCCATGTTCCTCGCGAGTTCTCGGTGATGCGTGGCGAGGGAGACAGTTTGGACGGCGTTCCGCCTCCGTCAGACAAGGAGCGCATCTTGTTCCCACGGGGCGACATGTCGTAGATGGAGGGCACGGATTGTCTCTTTTCCATGACAGCAGTTTCGTCTGTGCTTGTATATCCCGACATGCTGGCCCGGCTTTGCCTGCAGGCGATGTTGCAGGCGATGTTGCAGGCGATGTTGCAGGCGATGTTGCAGGCGATGTTGCAGGCGATGTTGCAGGCGATGTTGATGGTCGATGTTGCCTGGCTGGCGATGGCCAATCAAGAACACCCAAAGCCCAGCGGGCCTGGACGAAGCTTGTTATGTAGACGCAGGATCCGAGAGGCCGCGTCGGCAGCCGCTGCTCGAGGAAGAGAGGCGCGGTACTACGGCATGTGTGTAGCCATGGATATGGATATGTGCGAATCGCTTGGTGGTATGCCGAGGTGGACCAAGAGGGGAGAAGGTCAACGTTGGTCTGTGACAACAAGAATGAAGAAACGGTTGGTGCGGAGAGGAGAAGCACAGACTGTCGACGACGGGGAGCGACCAAATTGAGTTGGAGTTGGAGAGTTGGAGTGTCGTCTGGTGGTGCCGGGTGCCACGCAGGCCCAGGCACGTCCAGTCGGTATCCAGCAACCAGACCGCAGACCACCAGCCACCAGCCACCAGCCACCAGCCACCAGCCACCAGCCACCAGCCACCAGCCACCAGACACGTGCGCCATCACCATCACCAGCAGCGCCCCACCGCCCCGTACGCTGGTCCGAAGTGCCTACGCGGGAGCTAGAGCCGCTAAAGCCTGTGCTGAAGCAGATGTGGACGGCCCCATCTTAAGTAACCAGACAACATTGAATGTTGATGACGTCTGGCTTTCTTCAGTGGCGGGGTCATTCTCTTAGCGACCAGCACCAGCGACCAGCACCAGCGACCTGCGGGGGTGGCTGCCGCTGCACCGTCCAACGTCAAATTCCACGTTCAATTCATGTCGATGCCATATCCATCGCTAATCATTGATCTTACATACCCATCCAGCATCCATTCAGCGTCGTGCCAATCACAGACATCTTCAACCCCGGAATCCAGGTCTGAGGTCTGAGCGGCACCCCCGATGACAATATCCCAGCCAGCACGACGCATTCAAGCCCTCGCACATTATCTGCAGCCTTCTTCATCACCTCTCAGGATTCCCGTTCCACGAATATACCCAGGTACTTGACCAATGTGACGGACAAAACCACCGCAGGCTGATGATCGAAACCTAACATGAAAACTTCTTCCAGGACGACGACTGGCGACAATGGCGGCCAAGACGGACACCAGCACTTACAAGCTCAATCACACAATGTAAGACGAACCAAACGGGGCTGTGCGCTGCGCAGTATGTAATGTGGTTTTGAGATGTTGTTTAAGAACTGTTCTGACGTATGAGGCCTGATGCTGCCACTTTTCAGGATTCGAGTCAAGGATCCAAAGGCATCCGGTAAGTTGTACAATAGTGGCGAGAGCGCGGGCGAGGCCGAGGGCGAGAACAAAACGCAAAACGCAGGGGAGGCTGACCAGCACAACGCAAAGTGAAATTCTACGAGTTCCTGGGCATGTCGGTCGTCAAGAAGCTAGAGTTTGCAGACAACAAGTTTGATCTATACTTCTTGGGGTACAATAGCCCAAAGGCAGTCTCTCATGGCAATTCCCAAACCAATCGGGAAGGCCTCATCGAACTGACACACAACTATGGCACGGAAAACGACCCTTCCTTCACCGTCAACACTGGTAACAAAGAGCCGCATCGGGGCTTTGGCCACACTTGCATCAGCGTCGACAATATCCAGGCCGCTTGTCAACGTCTAGAAGACGCCGGATACAAGTTTCAGAAGAAGCTTACTGACGGTCGCATGAACAACATTGCCTTTGCTCTGGACCCCGACGGCTACTGGGTGGAAATCATTGGACAGAATCCCGTCCAGGAAACCGCGAACGTCAAGGAAACCGACGTCACCACATACAAAATGGTCAGTCGTCTCCTTCTTTTCCATCTGAATCTCAAGCCACAATCTTTCAGACTTGCATATTACTTGTGGCTCAATGGACTAATTCTCTCGCCAGAATCACACCATGATTCGTGTCAAGGACGCTGAAAAGTCCCTCAAGTTTTATCAACAAGTCATGGGCATGACCCTTGTACGAACGTCAGAGAATCAATCTGCTGGCTTCAACTTGTATTTTCTCGGGTACCCCGGAGAGCAGGGCACACCCAAGGATGGAAAGACCGCTCATTGCGAGGGTCTGCTAGAGCTCACCTGGAATTATGGTACAGAGAAGGATGACAACTTCAAGTATCATAACGGCAATGACGAGCCTCAGGGCTTTGGCCATATTTGTACGTCATGTCGTTCATGTAGTTCCAAGGAACGATCACAACATGAATCGCAGTCCTGGCCCTGATTACTAATTATTGGATAGGCGTGAGTGTCGACGACGTTGAGGCTGCATGCCAGCGTTTCGATGACCATGGCGTCAGCTGGCGCAAGAAACTTACGGAAGGACGCATGAAGAATCTCGCCTTCATGCTTGATCCGGACGGTTATTGGATTGAAGTCATCCCAAATGACAAGTACAGTGACAAGGTTCCAACTTAGGTGTACAGGGTAATTAGGGAAATGGACAAAACAATCGGAGAACGAGATTCAAGACTGACCATATAACAACACGGAAACTACGTTGATAATTCTGACCGGCATGCCATGATGGCTCGATGGATAGGCGAGGACATTTGAGAAACCGGGAAATTGAAAAAAAAAAAAGGAACAAGAAAAAAGGGACGTCGAAGATGCTGTTCTAGTACCAAAAAAATATATGATTGGCTTGTACATGTCAAATTTTTCTTCGCGCGTAACAAACCAGCTGCTTCTACTCATGCGCCTTGTCCCTGCTTCTGCTCCTGCTCCTGACGCGGAACGGAGCAGCAAAGTAGCACAAGCCAAGCAATTCGATACTTTGACTAATCTTCGGTGACACTGGCATGTCCCGATGGATGCACCGCACCCACGTCAGATCTCAATCGCAGGAAAACTTGCTGCAACGGAAAAGGGGGCTGCCATGGCGTCAATCCAATGGACGCCATTGCAGCCCCATGGCTCCCATCTGCCAGACCAAGACCGGGACTTCCAGAACCAGCTCTGAGCAGAGCCGACCGAATAGGCCTGCCGCGTCAAAGGTACCTCGAATGACTGTAGCAGGCATGCCGAAGCCTGATGCGGCGAGAGTACAAATGATGCGTGTGTGTGTGTGCGTGCCACGCCCACATCTTATTTGTGGTCGAGGGTCCAAGGGCACGAAACCGGACGTCATGCTTTTCTTTATATTTGCGCACTTCTGTCGTCTCTATTCTTGAGAGATCATTTCAAAGGGGATACTGTAAAGCGCTTGGCTTTTCGTCCTACGCACCTTCTTCCAAAACACAGCTCTCTCTCTCTCTCTGCCTCTTTCTCTGCGTCTCTCTCTCTGCGTCTCTCTCTGCGTCTCTCCCTCCCCCATACACACGCACAAACCCGCACGCACGCACACGCATACAAATTATCATCCGCAATCACCAACATCAAACTAGGAACCTCTCGTGATCGTGAATGCCATGAAAGGTATCACACCGCCATCGGTTCCCTCAAGACAGCGTATTCTCGTCCCGGAAAAGGTGTCCGCCGACGGTCTCGCCCTGCTCACCTCTCATCACGATGTCGACGTCAGGCTTGGCCTCTCTGCCGAGGAGCTCCTGTCCATCATTCCCGACTATCAAGGCCTGATTGTTCGATCTGAAACCAAAGTCACGCCCGATATTCTTCGAGCAGGGAAAAAACTCAAGGTGGTAGCTCGTGCTGGCGTTGGCGTCGACAACATCGATGTGCCTGCGGCTACATCTCAGGGTATTGTTGTGATTAATTCGCCCGCAGGAAACATCCTGGCTGCTGCCGAACACACCATTGCCTTGCTCTTGGCAACGGCGCGAAACATCGGTCGCGCCGACGGGACAATCAAGGACGGGAAATGGGAACGCGGCACACTGGTCGGGGTCGAGGTTGGTCGGAAGACACTCGGTATCGTTGGGTTCGGAAAAGTCGGCATGAACGTTGCCAGGATGGCCAAGGGCCTGGGAATGCAAGTCAGGGCGGTCGATCCCTATGCCAGTGCCGACGTGGCCCGCCAGGCTGGTGTTGAGCTTGTGCCGAGTCTCAAGAACTTGCTGCCTCAAGTGGACTTTCTCACCATCCACACGCCGCTCCTGGCAACCACCATGGACTTGATTGGGGAGGAGGAGCTCCATATGATGAGACCGACGGCCAGGATTCTCAACGTTGCCCGGGGCGGAGTGTACAACGAAGCCGCACTACTCAAGGCCTTGGATGCAGGATGGATAGCCGGCGCTGGTCTAGACGTGTTCACGGCCGAGCCTCTCATCCCGGATTCGGTCGCCGACCGGCTGGCAAAGCATCCCAAGACTGTGGCAACACCTCACCTGGGTGCCTCCACGGTGGAGGCCCAGGAAAACGTGTCTATAGACGTATGTACACAGATGCTCGCAATTCTCCAAGGCGGCCTGCCCACCAGCGCGGTCAACGCCCCCATAATCCTTCCGGAGGAGTATCGCAAGCTCCAGCCCGCCGTACAGCTGGTCGAGAAGATGGGCCGCCTCTACACCCAGCTCTTTGTCAAGTCCAAGGGCGGCATGATTGGTGACCGGAAGTTCGAGCTCATCTACCATGGCGACCTGGCCGGCATGCCCAACACCAAACCACTCTTCGCCGCGCTTGTCAAGGGCCTCGTGGCGTCCTTTAGCGACTCGCACGTCAACATTGTCAACGCGGCTCTCATTGCCAAGGAGAAGGGCATCGTCATTGACGAAACCCACGCCCATCAAATCAGGAGCCTGACGTACTCAAACTTGGTGACTCTCAAGTCCATTGCGGGGGATGGATCAGAGCAGGAAAGACGGGAGGGGGAGGACACGGAGAAAATCATCGAAGGGTATGCCGGATCGGACAAGAGGGTTTACATATCCAAGCTGAACGGCTTCAATGCCACCTTCAGCCCGGAGGGCACTCTCATCATCCTCCACAACTACGACGAGCCGGGCAAAATTGGCGGAGTGGGTACGGTCCTCGGGTCGCATGGCATCAACATCCGGTATATGCAGGTTGCCGGATTGGACGCCGAGGCAAAACATGGTCAGAACACACCACCCACGCGGAAGGACAATGAAGCCCTCATGATTCTGGGCGTCGATGGAGACGTGAGTGCTCGAATCATGGATCGTCTCAAGAAATCGGAGGGCGTCCTGGATGTTAGTCTTGTGCAGCTGTAAAAAAAAAAAAAAGAAAGAAAGAAATTTCTTCGTCATGGTCTCCCAACTTCGCCATGCGGTGGAGAAACTTTTTGACGGCGTGATGACGAGAAAGTTGTTAGATGCAAAACCCAGCAAGTCTCATTGTGAAACTACCCCATGGGTGATTCACATTCATCTGCCCTGTCCCTTCCCGTCCCGTCCCGTCCAGTCCAGCGTCAACCGGACAATTTTCTGACGTGGTCAAAATCGAGTTCTCGTGTTTCGATGCGTGGAAAATGAACGAGATGCCGCGGGCACAGCGGCCAGTCAATTTCTACTTGTCTTAGCTCGGACGCATTATTTGCGGACGGAGACCTGGCCCAGGAAATAATAAGTGCAACAGCCAATCAGCAATGAACTTCTTGTCCCACCTGTCGTCATTCGCCGCAGCTCAATCAGTCGGGTGGGTTCTGGGTAGGTACCCACAAAAGCCACGCCAAGACCAGAACACATGCAGACAACCTGCCACCCGCCACCTGCCACCTGCCACCTGCCACCTGCCATCTGCCGGCCAGCTGTCTGCCCAGCGAGCACCAATCGAGCGAGGGTCCCCCCACCGGACCGCGATTAATTGACCTGCTCAACTCCTGGATTCCACCTCTCTCCATCAAGCAAACGACCGTCGAACCGCTCCAGACATATCGTGGCCGTACGGCCGAGGCTATCCCGGTAAGAAAGATTGGATTTTCTCCTTCTTTCTGTTTCGGTCCCCGATGCGAGCCATTCACCGGCTGACAAAAATATCGTCTGACCTAGCCGTTCGAGGTTGAGCCAAAGAAAAGGGGGATTTATCATAATATCATATCGACCGATTTTATCCACATATCATCGTCAAACCAATCGCTTGCATCAAAGATTTTTGCTGGAAAAGCCTTCTGCCTTGGACTTTCACGGCAAATTGGCTGCTCGTGCTATTTGCAGCAGGGCGTCTTGCGAAACAAATATACCCAAAATCCCGTCCAGTTGACATGCGGCAGAGCACCGGTTCTGGCGGCTTCGCCAGCGTGCGAACATGTGTTCTGGGAATGGGGCGTATCCTAGGAGTTGGGCTCTCATCTGTCGCGGCAGCGCCCTTGGCTGAAGGCAGACACGGGGGCGAGGATGTCGAGGGCACCCCTGTTTGGGTGTTGTATGTGGCCTCAATGGCACTCGTACTACTCGGTGGTGCTTTTGCTGGTTTGACCATTGCGTACGTTTGCATGTCTTTCTGTTCCCTTCCTCTCTTTTACTTTTCCCCCCTTTTCTTTCTTTCCGTTTTAGTGCATCTGTTCTGATCCACGTCATTTCCTGGCCAACGATTGTCAATGTTTGGTGACATCAACCCCTCGAAATAGGAGATGTGCAACCCGCTAACATGTCTTTGAATGTAGTCTGATGGGTCAGGACAGTATTTACTTGCAGGTTGTGTCCGGCGATCCATGCGAACCACAGTGCAAAAACGCGGAAAGGGTTTTGAAGTTGCTCAACAAGGGCAAACATTGGGTGCTAGTCACCCTCTTGCTAGCCAATGTGATTGTCAATGAGTCTTTGCCTGTCGTTCTCGATAGAACACTGGGTGGTGGCGTCGCAGCTATTGTCGGTAGTACAATACTTATTGGTATGCTTGGAGAAAAATTCCCGTTCGCGGCCTCTTTAAAGCTAATGCTTCGCGCAGTCATATTTGGCGAAATTGTTCCGCAGTCCATCTGCGTCCGTTACGGTCTACCCATTGGCGGCTTCATGTCAAAGCCGGTGCTTATGCTGATGTACCTCACAAGCCCCGTGGCATGGCCAACGGCCAAGCTCCTCGACTGGATTCTTGGTGAAGATCATGGAACAGTGTACAAGAAGAGTGGCCTCAAAACACTGGTCACCCTTCACAAGTCCCTGGGAGAGCTTTCCGAGCGACTGAACCAAGACGAAGTTACAATCATCACTGCCGTCTTGGACTTGAAGGACAAGCCCGTGTCCGAAGTCATGACGCCTATGGACGACGTGTATACATTGGCCGAGGATCATGTCTTGGACGAAAAGACCATGGATAATATCTTGTGTTCAGGCTACTCTCGGATTCCCATCTATCGAGCGGGTAACCCTACCGACTTTGTTGGCATGTTGTTGGTGAAGACGCTCATCACATATGACCCTGAAGACAAAATACCTGTCAGAGAGATTCCTCTCGGCGCAATAGTGGAGACACGACCGGAGACCAGCTGCCTGGATATCATCAATTTCTTTCAGGAGGGCAAGTCCCACATGGTTTTGGTGTCGAACCATCCAGGTTCGGATCATGGTGCTCTGGGCGTCGTCACATTGGAAGATGTCATTGAGGAGCTTATTGGAGAGTAAGTCGAGAGAAGCCCCGCCCTTTCTTTTTGTTTCTATATCCTTCTTTGTCCTTTGGGTGTGTTGAGAGCTAATTGCCATGTAGGGAAATTGTTGACGAGTCCGATGTGTATGTTGACGTGCACAAGGCCATCCGGCGTCTCACTCCGGCGCCACGTGCCCGACGCATTCATGCCGAGACTGGCGCCGCTACCGTGGGTAGGAAACCAGGCGAAGGCGCCGCGCTGGTTGATATTGCGGAACAAATGGAAGCTGGCAGTCCTGTGGTTGGTTCATTAGGTGCCATGAGTGACGGGATGCCCGAAAGACATGCCAAGATGGCGGTTTTCATGCGTCGGCGTGGATCTGCTGGGCCAGATGGCAAACCTGATGACAGACCAGTCCCGTTCAAGGCATCGCTTGACGAGATGAAGCAACAGCTTCGACACCTTGCTCCGTCGAATCGGGCTGCCAACCCACGCAACCCTCGCACCAACGTCTTCAAAATCAAACAAGGCTTGAGCGTGACCACTTTTGTCGCTGGTGATGGTTCCAGTAGCAAAGCCATGGAGGACACAGCGCATAAAACGAGCGGCACCACTCCTGATGGAGATGGAGATGAGACAACACCACTGTTGCAAACGATAAGCCCGAACGGGGGACAAGCCGAGAATGGATATGGCTCAGGCAAGTCAATAGAGGACAGTGACAAGGTCAAGACTCCCGACCGCCAATAATGGCTACAGGTTTTTCTTTTCTTTTCTTTCTTTCTTTTCTTTCTTCTAATCGGGATGGAGCCAAAGTTCCTGAGAGGACGAGGGGTTTGCTGTATCTATGCATGTGTGGCCTTTCTTTCTTTCTGTCTTTTTCATTCGCAGTGCAAGGCTCTGTACAATCAAAGAGATGAGGATTCCATCCGATTGATGGACATGAAGTGATATCAGCTCTAGGCTTCAGGCTGTCTTTTCAGTACGACAAGAAGGTTTGCTCTTGTATGAGTAAATGATAGCGTGGTTATTCAAGGCTGTTAGCATGGCCAGAATGCAATTCTGTATCCCTGCATAAACCACGACGCGCCAAAAGGCTTTTGTGCATTTGTACATGCATATACACATATACATTGTGTTCCAATTCTGTATCCCTGCATACACCGCGACAGCACCCCTCCTGTGCCAATGGCGGCTTTATGTACATACATACATAGGTACTTTATGTATGTATGTACCTCGTCCAAATGGCGCTTCTGCACCCTGATGCCCGCAGCGCGCGTCGAGGTTGGGAAACCGGACGGAGGACGGTAAAGTCAAGCGGATTGGGCTCTTGAGGGTTCATCAGACGTTGATGCACTATCCCACTCCGCGATGTACATACATACATATGTGCCTACATATGTACACATAGGCATGTACAGGAGTCTCCTCGTTTTCTCAACCCCGCTTCGTGGCCACTTGCCGCGGAACAGAGTAGAGCGTCGTCTCGTCGGCTGCATGTGGCAAGGTGATTCTGAAGACTCAGACACGGAGGGACCTAGGCCTAGAGGGGAGGATGCCGTGTGCGTCCACGTGTTTTTACGTGTTTTTACGGACCCAAGTATGTAGGTAGCTAGGTTCCCAGGTGGGTAGGTGGCCACGCAGGTGACAGACATGAATATGCAAGTCAAAAGCTGGTGGTGCTCGACCATGGTCATCTGTATTCATGGTGATGAATGGAGGATGCCTCTGTTTCCAGCAATGGGCCGAGTTGGCGGGGTCGTTGGTTCAAGCAGGTGCCGCTTCGTCGACGAACCCATGGCCCGTGAGTGATGACAGGACTTTGGAGACATCATGAGGTGTTTCCACGAAAAAAATAAATAAATAAGAACATAAGGATATATGCTAACCTTGGTCGTAGCTTTGCCAAGACCTTCGTTTCTGACCCCGTCTGAGGCATCTTACGAAATCGAATGCGAATCGCTCCGTGTACGAAGTCATGGCTGTTTATGTCGGGTTTGTGCCTTTGTTTTTTTTTTTTTTTTTTTTTTTTTTTTTTTTTTTTTTTTT
>SRPW01001181.1:0-11883 GCA_018360225.1 Claviceps pusilla | reverse complement strand
AAAAAAAAAAAAAGTAATACCCCATCCGATTGAAGACGGGAATGGGATTACACACCGTGAGCGCAATATTCAGATCATCATCCTGCGAGCAGAATTTATATAAGGTGTCAACCAATATCAAGAGGCACGAGTTGGGTAGAGATGACAGGAAGTCCGAGCATATGAGTTGCAAGGACCCAAATGCTGATCGGGTCAGCTTCGGCGATTTCGTGCTCAGCAACCCGACTTCCGACTTCTTCCTTTGTTCTTGCGTTGACTTGTGTGATACAAATCCGCTATCAATGATTTCAAATGCAATATGCCAGCCGCTAATAAGATTCTCGCCGCATCCCTCAATTATACTCTTCAGTCCTTCAAGAATGATCCGGTGCACATCAATGTCCGTGGAAACACTGGAAACCGATGCGGCCCGAACCGTTTTATTTAGAGCCTGTAGAGCATCTCGCAGTGAAAGCAATATTCGTAACTGGACCTCGCCTCTGCCGCCTTCCGGGATCGAGGGTGTTGTCAAGGCGGCTTCTAGTCCGAGACGGGATAAAACTTCCGCAGCCCTCACTCTTACAGCATGCCCGAGAAGTGGGGAGACAATAGTATCGATGACCTCTTCCGTGAGGACGTCCCACCCAGACTCATTCGAAGCACCTATGAGCAGCCTCTCCAGGTTCACAGACGCAATTTCGCCCAATTTGGCAAGCACAAACAAGGTTTCTTGATTTGACGAAGTTGATGTGGAGCTGGAGAAGCTCATGATACGGCGATGTACCCCGAGACTCAACGTTTTGTGTGCTTCTCTCCTTGCTAGTAATGTAGATACCGAGTCGTTTCCCTCCGTCTTTTCGGGTTCTGGCTTCTCCAAAAGGCCGCACACTGCCTCAATCACTTCCACGAATGCAGGGTTGGGAAAATCAACAGTGCTCTCAATGAGTCTAGAGGCCGCAGTCTCAACCGACTTTATCTCTGTGTTGAAGTTGGCCATCAGCACATCAGTATCAGGCGTCTGGTCCGCCGATCGTCCGATTGATGGCGTTCGACCCGGTGTCTTGCCTGTGGCGAACAAAACGAAGTCTGCTTGCTGAAGTGTCTCGAAAATAATTCCCCAAGCGGTCCCAAGTGTCGGTCCCAGGGCAATGCCCAGGTTGAGAAGTGCTCGCAAGCACAATAGATTACGCGTATTGAGGGAAACAGCGCCGACGTCGAAAGACGACTGGCGCTGTTTCTCAACAGCGGGCGAGCTCGGAACCAAATTTTCGACGCTCAGTAAGCCACGGGCATTGCTGAAAAGGCTCTCCTTTGTGGTATCTGCGGGGCTGCTTGGAGTTGTTGGGCGCGCCAGCCCAGGGTTAAGACAGGCACTGAGAAGATGAGGAGGCACTGCAGATTTACCGAGCGTTGTCAAGAAGGCATCTCTGGGAGTACTCAGTTGCAGTAAGCCGGATACATGTGCAAACCGCTGGAAGGATCGGACCAAGCCATGATAGTAGTCCGAATCCAACGCAGCGTACAAAAATGTAGAAAAGGTGGCGAGGAAGGCGGGCCAACATTCATCGACCAAAGCCGCACAAATCTTCACATCTTTGTGTTGGGGGTGGTCTTCCATGTGAAGAGGGTTGACAGGTATTGGATTTTTCTTGAAAGAAGTTGGTCGGTCTTGTCCAGCATGCTTCAATCCTCCTGGTGCCGGTGGATCTCGGCCGTCGTTTTTAGATGCTCTGCGACCCTTGCGACTGTCGGTCGGAACCGTCAGAGGTAAAATGAATTTTGCCAGGCCATCCGACAAAGATGACAGGCAGGATAAAATCAGGCTGTATACGTAAGACTCTGGAATCAACGGTGGATCTGTCTTATCGAGTTGATCGATACAAGGGACCCGAATGGAGCTCCATTGCATGCTGATACCCGTATTGGAAGTTTCAGATGTCATTCCGCCGCTGATGATACCACCCATGCCAGCTTCGAGTATGACCTGATCGGTTGATGAGCCAGATGTATTCGATGAGGATGTTGTGGGAACCGTGGACTGATGGCCAAGGCCAATGACTGCTGGCTTTTCCGTACTCAGTCGCACGAAGGTGGCTGCGATAGTCTTGATGACATTTTTCCCATGCTTCTGAGCGCTGTATGAAGCAAAGATTTTTCGGATCAATGAGAAGTCACTGAATAAGCTTTTAAAAACCTCCATGCAGAGTGCCCTCTTCCACAGCGTAGAATCTTGGTCAAGCATATGGACAAAGATGTCGAGTGCGTCTTCACATTCATCAGGAAGTATATCGATATGTCTCCGAATCATCGTATAGAGAATGCGAACCAACCTTACAGTCGTGGCAAAAGATGACCTCTCCTTGAGAGCACCAATGATCAGCGGTACTGCTCGAACACGAAGAATCTGAGCTTGTTCGGGATGCGTGGTGAAAACAGATGCATGGTTGGTGATGACCGACTCGATTAGTTCTAGGCCAAACGTTTGGGGCACGTTTGAGAAACGCAAGAACTCGGGTCGTTGATTCTCTACCATGAGACACAGGTCATTAAAAATCTACTGCTTGGTTAGCATGCACAGCTACTGTTGGAGACGTAGCTCTTGGAATTGAGATCCTACTCTGTATGCATCCAGAGCAGCAGTATGAAGCTGAATGGTTCCGTCCGCAGAGGGTACTTCTCCAGCAAAGGGTGAGTTCGCGTCATTTTCTGGGAAGCTCAAAAATTAGCCTACGTCACTTCATCTCCTTTATTTTTTTTTTCCTACTCTTCCCTTCTCCGCATCCTCCGTCTCCGCATCCTCCTTCTCCTACTCTGCCCTTCTTCTTCTTTCTTCTTCTTCTCAATGAACATATTTTTGGTCAGTCAAGGAGAACTCACTATCCTCAGATACGACTTTATCAAAGACGGAAACAACCAGCTGCTGCAGCGTTGCAGCACTAGTGTTGTTGACGATTGCGTTCTTGCTGCTTTGCAAAATGAAACATATATTCAAGGCTGTCACTAGCAGGTCACCCTTTAATTCAGACGAGTAATTCTGTAACAAAGACGGCAGGGCTTGCAATATTTTGAGCTGAACATCCAAGCCAGCCGAGGACGCCTGCACCAAAGCCTCAAGAACTTGGTCAAGCTTTGCTTCGGGCAAGGCTCGCGCAACAATGAGCCGCTGCAGACAGACAATGGCGATGCTGGTGAACTTGGGGTTCTTGGTGCCGCATGCTATGATGAAAGGATTGACAAAGCTGGATCTCTGCGAAAGCACTGTCCGTCAGACTTGTTAGCAAAACGAAATGTCCAACAAGAATGTTGCCGTCAAAATGAGTGGAAGCAGCCTCGTACATTCTGGAGCAGCTTGCTCGGTTACAGTGCCAAGCTGTTTGAGCTCTTCCAACGACTTTTCAGCAGCCTGTATGTATATCATCTGATCAGTAAAACGTGTCGGGTCAAGCACGGAATTCTGGACATCCGTCAAGCCATGCACGCATATATCATACCTGCCTCAAGTCATTATGCTTTCTCTTGCTCTCCTGGATGAGATTTGCGAGCTCCGCGGCTAGCAGCTGAGTCGTCATATTGGACTAATCCAGCCCGGGCAACCGCCCACACGCGACCGTGTAGACTTGTTCGCCGCGCATGTAGTCTTGAGCGAATGGAGTAAATGGCTGTCCGTTTCCTCTCTTTCCTCCCACACGACTTTGATAAAGAACAGAAAGTTGCCAAGCACGGCAAACGTGACCAGATGATCATCGGCGATGCACCAACTCCCGTCACTCGTGTTATCTGCAGCTTTGATCGATCTCCGAGTCCCACGGGAGGACGTGGCAGGTTCGATGCCCCCACCATGTCGGGCCGCATCGACGTGATTGATTGGTGGGACAAGAAAGCGACACTAGCTGAGTCACCATTTGATGCCCATGTCTTGGCATGTCATGTTTCTTTTTCCTCTTGCCTGCCTGGTTCCCTGCCTGGTTCCCTGCCTGGTTCCCTGCCTGGTTCATGTGCGGATATGGACGGCAGGGAAGATCAACCCGTCTGAAACAGGAGAGAAACTTCCTTGCTGTTCATGTGTCTGGTCTGGTAGCATACGATGCTCGCGACGTACTCGCTCTGGGGCAGCCGCCGTTGTCGTTGTAGTCCCCAACCCGATGACAGGTACTTACCCAGTAGATGACGGCTGAATGGACGTGTGGATCAATCACGACGCCCGGTACCTCTATATGCTTCCAGATGTCATGAGCAAAAGTTGTATCAAGTAACTGCCAGGTAAGCTACCCGTTGATAAGCCAGCACCCAGGTACGTTGTAGGTACGCCATCCGCATCACATGACCTGTTTTCCTCTAGGCCAGCCGTGGTTCAGAAGCCAACATTAAACTCTACCGGTAGACCTCTTTAGTGTTGGCGGCATTGGGCCAGTCCGCCAGGCAGCACCGAAGTTGCAGTCGAGGCATGAAGCGACTGCATCATCCTCTCATCAACGGCTCATCGCCCAAACCACCACTCCATTGTTCGTTCAATTGGCTCGTTTCTTGCCGTCTCGTGCCGCCTTGTTTGCGGCTCCGTCGTAGGCGCTCCGGGCACTGGCGCTGCACGACGCGCACAACAGCTGCAGCTCAACTGTCCTCTTTCCTCTTCCAACGCAGCCGCACGAGCACGAGCACGAGCACGAGCACGAGCGTCGAGCACACGCGTCGAGCACACACCGCCGCTTCGACACAGGCCTGTCTGAGGTCTCTGCCTCTTGGCCTTTTCGGCCTCTTGGAGAGCCCAAAGTCGGTACTCGTACTGGTCACCATGCCCCCCGATCCCCAGATTATATCATCATGGCCAAGTACGTGTCTCTTCATCCGCGCCTGATGTCGTCGACATCGTCATCATGCTCGTCGTTGCATGACACGAACTCGAAGCATCGCAAACTGCGATTGCTGGTCGCCGCCACTGGGCCCCGCGACACCTCCTGGGCCCAGGCGTTGGTCATTCGATTGTCCAAAGATCCCAACATTGACATGCGAGCCATTGTCGACGATGTTGTCCCCCGGCTCGCGCAGACCATCAATGTCATGGAAAACCGGAGCCTGGCTCTGGGACAGGGCGAGCGGGCTGATGATGTGGAATTCTTTCGGCAGCAGGCATTCGAGTTGGTGGATTGGGCAGACCTGCTGGTCTGCCTCCCGTTGGATGCCGATGGAATAGCCAAGATGCTGGCCGGCATATCAGACACATTTCTGGGCGAAGTGCTACGAGGATGGAACATTCAGAAAAACATCATCATGGTGCCCGGCATGAGCACGCACATGTGGTCACATCCCATGACCAAAAGACATCTCAGCAAACTACACAGAAAGTGGACTTGGATTCGCATCATGACGCCAATCCTATGGCACTACGAGGGCCAGCTCAGTCCCAAGCGAGTTCCCAACTGGAACGGCTTCAACGAAGTCCTGGGCATCGTCAAGAACCAAGCTGACCTGCTTGGTCTTGGAAGAGATGTCGAGATAGCCACAAGCACCGTCGTCGTACCGGAATCGCGTGGCAAGCTCAGCGCAAGCTTACCTCCCGAGATATGGACCATTGTCCTTGACCATGCCGGCGACTGGGAACTGGCCAAAGCACTTGGCATGTATACGAACCTGCCCATGCCACCTGCATGGTCTCTGGAACCAAAAGACCCTTCGGATCCTCTAAAAGTCTATGAACACGAACTGGAATGGACCGTCCTCACATGTAACTCGGCTGCCATATGCAAAAAGCTGTCTCAATCCCCCCCAGCCTTTCGAGACGTGCCCGCTCTTGTCCTCAGGCTCATTATTCGCTTTGCTCTGATCGACGTGCTCGCCTACATGGAAGCGAACCGGCCCGATCTGTTCAGGGCATTGGACGGGACGACTCTGCCCGTGCAAGCATCGGTATATTATCCGCGAACCGATGTTCTCGACTTTTGGAAACAAAGCAAGTGGTTCCGCGACAATCACGTATACGATGCCGAAGCCGTGGACGGCGCCTCCAAGAATGGTCACGTTCGGATTCTCGATTGGTGGTGGCGGCGCTCCGGCCTCCCTCTGCGCTACACGGAAGCCGCGATTGAGCAGGCCAGTGGCCGCGGTCACCTGCTCGTGCTCGAATGGTGGCGTGATGCGGCCGCGCAGGACGAAGAAATCGTCCTCCGACCCGGCCGCGCCCTGCTCTGGGCCACGCAGCACGGCCAAGCCAATGTTCTCAAATGGTGGGACGCGTCTGGCATACCCGTGGCGCATGGCGATGCCGTCGCCAAGGTTGCTTCCCGATGGGGCCAGGTCCAAGTCCTCGAGACCTGGCGGCGCCTCAAAGGCGACGACAAGCTCGTCTATGATCCCGAGGTGCTTCTCAGCTCAACCATCCACCAACACGTCCACGTTCTCGAGTGGTGGCGCAAATTCGCCCACGGCGAACTCGAAGGCATGGAAGGCAGGAAACAGCTCGTCGAGTTCCGCACATGTAATATCGAAGAGGCCCTGGAAGACAGCATCGGTGACCAGGATCAGAACCGGGCGCGCAAGTGGTGGGCGCAGTACGGTCTTGATTTGCGCATGAGGAATGAAGAATGGCTCCAAACGAGATATCTGTGAGCCGAAACACGGAAGACGTTTCGTTGCGTGTTTGATTGCGTGTTTGATTGCATGAGGGCAGAAAAAAGGATTCCAAAACAAAATCTACGCTTTCCACGTCATAATTGTCTTTCGAAGTCTTTGATTCTTTTGCCAGGAGCCGGGGACCGCTGTGTGTGTATATGCGTTTTGTACAAACAAATATGTATATCATGTATATTTTCTAGCATCAGCCAAATTGAATTCAGAAAACATGAACAAGTCATCACCGTCTCGTCACCCCTCCTAGCTTATGTTTGGCACCTGCCCTCCATTGCTGCGGACACCGTCCATGACGTCTGTCATCAATTATCAGAAATACGTACCGTTAGATGAAACAAATTGTAGCCCGAGCTCGGCAAGCTGAACAGGGCTCACCCTGCGGTCTTTTTTTTTTTTTTTTTTTTTTTTTTTTTTTTTTTTTTTTTTTTGGTCTTACGATGTCAATGTTTGGAATCGCCTTCGACCTGTGAGTCACTCCTGATCTGTCCTCCGCACACGGCATTGGCATTTCCCCGCTCCCGCCCGGCATATCCCTTTTCCCCTTTCTGGCTGGGAGGAGTGACCGCATGCGTATGACATGCAAGAGGCTATGCTCGATGCAACACGACATAAAGTTCCAGACATGCATATGTATGTATATATAATGCCTTTCCCCACCCCCCATAAACCCTTCTCGTACACTTGAACCTATGAATCATCTGGACAACATACACCGATTTCAGGAAAGAGGAGATTGCACCTCGTCGTCTTTCAAACCAAGAAAAAAAGAAAAGAAGAACGAAAGAAGACAAAAATGAAGCTCTATCCATCCCTTCCTCCCGACCTCGCCGCCTGGGCCCAACGCCAACCCCTCTTCCTTACCGCCACGGCCGGCACTCACACCCCCCACGTCAACGTCTCGCCCAAGGGCCTCCTCGACACGCACTTTGCCGTCCTGTCCCCCTCGCAATGCGCCTACATCGACCGCACCGGGTCCGGGTGCGAGACCATCGCCCACGCCTACGAGAACGGCCGCCTGTGCCTCATGTTCATGTCCTTTGGGCACGCGCCTCGCATCTTGCGGCTCTTCTGCCGAGCCACGGTGGTGGAGTACGACGATGCGCGCTTCGGGCCTCTGGTGAGGCGGATCGGTGCGGGGGGAGGACGGGAGGTGTTTGAGGCGGCGAGGGCGGTCATCGTGGCGGATATATGGGAGGTGCAGACGAGTTGCGGGTATGGGGTGCCCAGGGTGAAGAGGGGGCTGTATCACGGCGTGGGTGGACTTGCTGATGAGGATGGTGATGGAGAGAAGGATGGCCAGGATCGAGACGAGCAGAAGCAGACACAGGAGCGGCGGACGGGAGATGCTCGCTCCGAGTGGCTGGACATCTTGAGGAGCGGCATCCGTGGCGGGCCATCCGATCCGCTCGACGAGCTGTGTGTGTTTGAGGATCGGCCCACCCTGGACGCATACTGGGAGAAGAAGAGCGGCGATGAGGACACCGCGCGGAGCTATCGGAGGGCGAAGAACGTGGCCAGCCTGGACGGTCTGCCTGGCTTGAGGGCCAGCAGGAGGGACGCCGGGGAGAGGCTGTGGGTGCAGGATCTGAGGGCGTGGATGGCGCGAATGGCGGCGGAGAGGCAGGCTCTGGCTGTGGGGTTTGTTGTCGCGACGCTGTTGAGTTTGTTGTTGAGGTGGCTGGGGTGGTGAGCGGCTGTGGATGGGGGGGTAAAGAGGAAAAGGCAAGGGGGTGAGAAAAGGAGGAGAGAAATGGGAGGAGAAGAAAACGAGAATGTTATTGAATAATGAATGCATGGACAATTGCAGCATTTACGCTGAAAGTAAACAATGAAATAACTGTAACAGGTCACGGCGAAGGGGACAATATATGGAAAAGAGGAACTTGAAATTACGTCTTATTGCGTTGGTCATTTTTGGACATTTTTATATAAGTGATGAAAAAGTTGTAGTCTTGAGCATTGATTGAGAAGCGCCTGAGATGAATTAAATATCTCGTCTAATATTAGAGTATCATACTAAGTAAAAGAGGAGGATAGAAAGAGAGAGAGAGAGAGAGAGAGAGAGAGAGAGAGAGAGAAGAAAGAAAAGAAGAAAGAAGAAAGAAGAAGAACAGAATAACAGAATAACAGAATAACAGAATAACAGAATAACAGAATAACAGAATAACAGAATAACAGAATAACAGAATAACAGAATAACAGAATAACAGAAAACATAATGAGTTAAGCATGCAGAGTGTCATGCATGTCCTGCCCACATGTACATTTTCACAAATAGCAAGAACCAAAAGGGTCGACACAATGACTGTACATGGAGCTATCGACATTTATACCTGCACACCCAATCGCACAATCGCACAATCACACATGTTTTTACTATAGACACGAATACATGTCGTACGTGCCTCATTACAAAACATGCACACGTCCCAGGGGCAAGCATGTTTTACAGGCAATAAAGAACCACGGGAATCAAACAAGAATTAGTTAATGCATGTCCCAAGACGCAATGGTTTGGGGAAAAGTATCAAGCGCATCGCCTATCCACAACCGACGACGGTTATTGCTAACAACATATGAGGGAGGCTTGCCGGCGAGACAGACTAGCGATTCGACCACGTTTTCCACCTTGCTATGTGCAAGTATGGGACTCTTTTTTTTTTTGTCTTTTTCTTTCTTTTTTTCCTTGTTCGCGTTTCGGCTGGGAGAACATACTCGTCTTCCAAGCTGCTGCTGGTTAGTGCGGCGGTCGACGCCCATCGCCAATCAATACCTCTGCACTGTGGACATTCACGTCAAAGGCAAGCCGTCGTTGGTTCCATGTTGGAGGCATACACGCGAAGCACACTTCCCACATGTATGTCCATCGCCAAATCTCAAGTCTTGTCGTTTTTTTTTTTGGTTTGCCGAGTCCGACGTGAGCTGGTCTAGGCGGCCCTCCAGCAGTGCTTCGCCTTTCCCGGGTGAGTGATGGGCTCCTGAGGATTATTCGCAGATAGGCATACTGCGTACGAACGCTGCTCTCAAGTTGGGAACTATGCCGGATCGATAAAACTTTGTAAGAGTTTAGGCGCTTCTCTCTCCCGCATCTTGGTGCCTGTCGTCTCACCCCCCCGTGCTCGCGGCTGCTTCTTTACTGGCTGCGGCTGGCGCATTGCCACCATTGCCACCGGCAGATCCGCCGGCGGCTTTTCCACCACCGCGGCCGCGTCGCCCTCTGCCACCAGATGGTTTCTCTTTCTCGCCGTTAGCTGCAGAGCCTTCCTTGGTAGACGTCGCAGACGTCGCAGTAGCCGCCGGCTTTTTGTCCTTTCGCTCCAGGACTTGAACGGACGCCTGACCGATAGATACCGGGCTAGCTGCAACCGCCTTGGCAAGAGCATCGTGCTCGGAAAAGCCTACGTACGCAAAACTCTTGCGCTTATCTATTTCCACAAGCGTGATGGTGCCGAAAGCTCCAAAAGCCTCCCGGAGAGACGCATCGTTTACCCCCTGAGAGGCGTTGACTGGCTTTACAAACGCGCAAGTGGTGTGTGTTGAGACAGACGGGGCCTTCTTTTGCGACTGCTTTGTGTTCCCCTTCTCTCTGGACCCTTGCTTGTTGGCATTGCCGCCGTTGTTTCCATTGCTGCTGCCATGGCTGCTGCCAACGCCATTCAAGCTCGGCGCTTGGCTCGACGGCTGGGGTTCAGCAGTCTTCGACGTCACCTCGGCTTCCGTCTTCTTCTTGAGTATGACTGGAGGATTTTTGGGTGTCGTCGAGTGTGCGCCAGAAGCGGTTTCAGTCGTAATGGGCCCTTTGCCCTTGTCAGCGTTCTTTCCGCCACGACTTCTTCGTCCAGACTGAGACTTGGTGGCAGCGGAACCCTCTTGTCTTCCCTTTGTCGCCTGCGTGAGAGATATTTCAGACGTGGTCGAAGATTTTTCTGCCACTGCCGTTGCCACTGCCGAAGCCGTACCCTTGGCTTTAGGGTCATTTTCTTTGGTGGAAGTCTCTGTCACTTTGCCATCTCCTCCAACCTTGGCTGCATCATGACGAGCCCGTCTATGGGCACTCCCAGGACTAAGTCCGAGGTCTCGTTGCAAGATTCTAGCTGCTGCGGCAATTCCAGCTCGCCGGCTTTTCGGTGCATCGCCAGAAGCAGTGTTAGCACCAGTGCTAGCGGCGGTACCGGCAGTGGCTTTAGAGTTGGTGGCCGCAGCGTTTGTGGTTGCCGCGGTGGTCGTGATGTTTGTAGCATTTGTAATGGCGGGGCTCGCATTCGTGATTTGCGCGGCTGCTTTCTTGGCAGCGTCGACAGCTTGGTCGGTAGCAGTCTTCTTGGTAAGAATCTTGACTGTGTCCTTGGGCGTCTTGTCCGTCTTATCGGTCTTTGAATCCTTGCCCTTTTTCCTGCTGGTAGTGTCGTCGTCCTTAGATCCGCTCTTACCTTTCCCACCTGACTTGGAATTCTTGCTTGCACCACCATCTTTGCCCTTGTTTGCCTTCTTCTCCTTTAGATATTCGACAAGCGGGGTCGTGGTGATTTTAGCCTCAGCCTTGGCCAAGTCGTTAGGATCCTCCACGTCTATACTCTCTCGCATGGGTGCGGGATTAGCCAGGCTCTCAAGAAACGCCATGAACTCGGGATCCTGATCGATAGTGCCTTGTCGAGCATCGGTCCGCTTTTTGGTTGCTCCAATCTTTTTGTAAACTGAGAATTCGAGGACGGGCGGTCCGACTAGTGCTGGATTGGTGAAGGTCGCCTTTGCATCCTCCCACGTTGCGTTTCGGACCACTTCACTGAGGGGCATAATGTCATCCTTTCGCATCAAGTGAAGATAAGCCCTGCTCGGGCGAGAGAGTTTCGAAGGACTTGGGAGAAACAGTTAATAAACCGCATACGGCAAAGAGCAAATGAAATTTTTTGAATTTGATAATTTTTTTTTCAAAGGCGGAATGGCATACTCGGCGGAAACCTTGCCTGGGACGTATGAAAGCCAGTCAACCTTGCCCTTGGAAACTTCCCAGTCCGGGCCGAGGATCGTGATAAACTCTTGCTGCGTCATACCCGGCGGCAGGCGGCGAACGACCAGTTTTTCACCTTCATTCTGGGCTTTTGACCGTGAGCCTTTCGTCTGTGAGGCGTCTCCGTCGTTGGCGTTCTGGAGAGGGTCAGGAGCTGGATGTTTTTGTTTTGTTTTGTTTTTTTCTTCCTTTCTTTTTCTTTTCTTTCTCTTCATCTTCTTTTTTTTTTTTTTTTTTTTTTTTTTTTTTTTTTTTTTTTTTTTTTTTTTTTTTTT
>SRPW01001180.1:0-11884 GCA_018360225.1 Claviceps pusilla | reverse complement strand
CACCCCCCCCCCCCCTTTTTTTTTTTTTCGTCATAACATGTTGACAACATTTTTAGGCGACAACCATCCCAGTTTCACAATGGATCAGGACATCATGGTCCGCATAATGGCCCACCCGACCAGCACAATTCGCACCCCCCACGATCGCCACCGTTTGGAGCACCTTCAGGACCGATGAATCCCTATCCGTCAGGCAACTATCGAGGCAGCCTGCGGACAAACAACCAGAGAGGGTCCAACATTTCGAGCCGTGGTGGCTTCAGAGGACCCCCCAACACCCAACTTCGGGGATCGAGTACCTCGGAATCATCCGCACGGAACAATCAACAAGCACCTGATGAGCCGGGAACCAACGGACACCATGAAGAGCCGGCACCACCGCCAGAGGACGTCAATGAATCCAAACACAAGGAGGCCGATGCCGGTGCCAGAGCCACACGACCGCCAACGGGACCCTCCGCTGACAATTCCAGGGCCAACGAAAAGAAGGCTGCGGGCTCGGCGCCGTTGGGCCCTTCCCGGTCCAACAGTGCTGTAGGTTCTGCAGCGTCTCCAACCGGCGCCTCGGGTAAATTCAGTTTTGCTTTCAAGGCCTCGTCGAAGCCTTTGCCGACGGCTCCCAAACCCGAAATATCGCAAAAGTTTAACGCGCCTGTCAAGAAAGATACGCAAGTCAAGGAGCATGGGCATGAGTATGGACGAGAACGGGAACGTGAGCGAGAACGTGAGCGAGAGCGGGAAAGAGAACGAGAAAGAGAAAGGGAAAGGGAAAGGGAAAGGGAACGAGAGCGAGAGCGAGAGCGAGAGCGAGAACGAGGGCGGGAGCGGGAGCATGAGCCACCCAGGTTTGCGCCCACTGAACCAGCATCAGCAAGGCAACGGATGGACTTTCGGAATCCGCCGCCCGATGGCCCAAAAACAGCTGCTCGAATTCGAACTGTGAAAAAAATCATGCGACGGCCCAAGCCGCGGCCAGTGCTGGAGACTGAGCTGCTGGCATCCCAGTCCGTGTTTTACAGGAAGCCAGGCAACGAGTCGGTGGTAGGGTCTGGTACGTACGGTAAAGTGTTCAAGGGCCTCAATGTCTATACAAAGGGCCTGGTCGCCCTGAAGCGCATACGCATGGAGGGAGAGAGGGACGGATTCCCCGTGACGGCAGTCCGAGAAATCAAGCTGCTCCAATCGTTGCGACACACCAACATTGTCAATCTTCAGGAGGTCATGGTGGAGAAGAACGACTGCTTCATGGTGTTCGAGTATCTCTCTCACGACCTGACGGGTCTGCTAAACCACCCGACGTTCAAGCTTGAGCCAGCGCAGAGAAAAGATCTCGCAAGGCAACTTTTTGAAGGGCTGGACTATCTTCACGGTCGGGGTGTTCTTCATCGAGACATCAAGGCGGCCAACATTCTTGTGAGCAACACGGGGGTGCTCAAGCTGGCTGATTTCGGACTGGCCCGGTTCTACGCAAAACGCCACCAGCTGGATTACACCAACCGCGTCATCACGATATGGTATCGATCTCCCGAGCTTTTGCTGGGAGAAACCCGATACACGGCCGCCGTGGACGTATGGAGCGCGGCCTGTGTGATGGTGGAAATCTTCAACCGGACGGCCATTTTCCCCGGAGAGGGCTCGGAGCTGAGCCAGCTGGACAAGATTTACAGTATTCTCGGCACGCCAAGCCGGCAGGACTGGCCCGGCCTGGTGGACATGGCTTGGTTCGAGCTGCTGCGGCCGACGGTGAAGCGGAGAAGCACTCTGGCGGAAAAGTTTGGCGACAAACTGACCCCGGCGGCATTCGAGCTCCTGTCTGCCATGTTTCAGTATGACCCGAGCAAACGACCGACTGCTGCCCAAGTTTTACAGCATGCCTACTTTACCAAGGAGGAGCCACTGCCAAGGCAGGCAGTAGAGTAAGTGGTGCCAATGTCTATGTTGATGGTCGATGGTCATCCATGCTTTTTTTGTCTTTTCCTTTTTTTTTTTTTTCCTCTTTATCGCTTCTTTCCTTTGTTTCTCTTTCCCCTTTATTAACACAACCCGCTACCAGGCTTGCACAAATCGACGGTGACTGGCACGAATTCGAGTCCAAGGCGTTGCGCAAGGAAAACGAACGTCGGGAAAAAGAGGCCCGCAAAGCCGCAAATAAGGAAACACCTCGGGACAAGGACAAGAAGCGCGCTCCAGAGGATGATGATGACGGCGCGCCGAGCGCAAAGAGGACGACGCTGGTTCGTGAGGGACGGGGTGCATAGGCAAAATGGGATGGAATGGGGCCTCGCAGGCGGACTCATCCGTTGTGGGAGCCGCGGGCTGGAAAATGTTCTGCTAGGCGAGCGTAGATTGGAGGGGCTAGGCCATAACTCGTGCCTGAACCCGGAGCAGGAGAAAGATGAAGAACCTCGGTAGGAAGGCAGATACGAAATGTACACCAATTATATCCAGGCTCAAAAGAAGGGAAGTAAAAAAAGAAAAAAGAAAGACGTTTCACACTTTTTAGCCATCTTGTTTTGGTGGGAAAGCAATGCATGGTAGGCGTACGCGTTGTTGTCATCCGAGCATGCGGGAGTAATGGACATGTCGAGAGCAAGTCGAAGCATGCATGTTAGTAGATGGTGTTTATGTGTGTATTGGGGGTGATTCATGGCCGAAGGTCGAGACTTTTGCGTTGACTGTGCTTGTCATGGTTTGCTCTCTCTTTGTCTCTTTTTTCTTCTTTTTTTTTTCTTTTTTTTCTTCTTTCTTCTTTCTTTCTTCTTTCTTTCTTCTTTCTTTCTTCTTTCTTCTTTTCTTTCTTCTTTTCTTTTAGCTTTATTTTCTTCTTCTTCTTTATTTTATATTTTCCTCTTTTCAAGGTGTTTCTTCGTCTTGCTTCTTTCCTGGTTGACACGAGCCCTCGGGCCCGGCTTTGGGCCATGCGTGATGCACACACATACGTTTCGCCATACAAGTTTCGGTGAAGAGTGAAAGAGTTTCGGCATCACGTCGATCCTGTGTAACGTATTCTACCCACCTGTCACTTACTACGACTTGGCCGAGTCTGCGCTCCCGACTTCCAACACACACATACAACCCATCCACTGCGTTCGAGTGCCGTCATTCCACTGGACAGCGGATGGCTGATGGCTACCCACGCCATCTTGTTCGGCGGCCGCGTCGCGCTCCTCAGGGAGGTGCTCGTGATGCCGCGCAGGCAGGCTAGGGGCTAGGCGGCGATCTTGGATGGCACGGGGTGCGTCGCCTCGATGACGCGACGAGCGAGGTCTGTTGGTCAGATCGGGTTAGAGGGTTAGAGGGTTAGAGGGTTAGAGAGAGGGTTAGAAGGGAATAGGGGATCCTACATTGTGCTTCGTATCCGTGTGTATGTACGACGTACCTCGGTTGTGGTCCTTGGCGAACCAGGTACGCGGTGCGTCTTGTTTGCGCCACGAATCTCCCCCCTTTTTTCCCTTTCCCCTTTCCCCCCTTTACTTCTTTTCTTTTCTTTTCTTTTCTTTCTTTCTTTTCTTTCCTTTTTTCCCTTCCCTTTTACCCCTACCCACACCAGAATACGACATCAACTGTGGCAAAAGAAGCGTGGCCCCAACAAAAGGGGCGTCACACCAAGCACGTTACCGGCATGGTCAAATCCAGGGCGGAGGAAGGGCGCGGAGAAAATCAAGGGCACGGCCGGTGTGGCTTTTTTTTTTTTTTTTTTTTTTTTTTTTCCTTTTCCGTCTTTTTTTGCTTCACCCCCCCTCTGTCACGTGATGTGACATAGGATAGCTAGATAGCTTAGCATCCCCACTATCGCACGATAGGGGGATTAACAATCCTACAACATACAAAGTGCCCTTACAGTTAGTAGCAATTGCACATTTGCGATTGTACTAGAACCAGAACCAGAACCAGAACCAGATTTTTGTTTTGTTTTATTACTATTATTATATTTTACCTTGTTTTCTAGTCAATATTAAAAGAAACTCCTACTAAAAAACAGATTTTAGACACGCAGAAATTATATTAATTTATCTAAGCTAATGATATTAGCGGCATAACTTATAAGCAATAATAACTAATTAAGCATTTAGCTATCTAATTTTACCTATACTATAGTGAGGATCCTTATAATTTTTTAGTTAAATAGGCTAAAAGTTATAAAAAATTTAAGAGGTTTCTATATAAATAGGAAAAATTAATAGCATAATTTACACTAGTTTGTATATAATTAACAACGCCTAAACTAGAACCGCCTGAAACATAATCACGATAGGAACCGGAGCCTAAGCAGCAGGAGCCTAAGTAAACCTAGTTGTATAGATTATAGCGATATTATTTAGGGCCTCTATAATTTACACTAAAGGATAACGCATAATTTACTATAAATTAATTATTTTTTAGTCTATTTTCTATAAACACTAATATAACTTCTATAGATTTATTAGGAAAAAGATTGCACTAACTACAGTTAGGGACGAATGTTGCCCCTTACATATCCTTACTATAATTAAAAAGGTTTTAATAAAAGATATAGTTAATACTAGAAGTGGGAAGGAGCAAACTATTAGAATAGTACTATAATCTTATTATGCTACTAAACCTACCTTAATAAATTATATATATCCTATTGCTACTATTACTATATAAGAATGTTTTAAGATCTATAGAATTTTTATTTCTATAACTAGTATTTCCTTACCCTTAGCAATTATTATTATCTTTATCCTTATTAAGCATAGCTCTCTCTTAAACATTACCTAAGAATAACAATAGACATTAAACAGCTAATAATATAGAGTTATAAGCGCTATTAGAGAATAGGGACAATGTCCCTAATAACACTAAATAGCTAATGAAATTTATAGTATAGATTATATAATCCTAGGCTTAGACATATTAAACGTTAATGGCTATGTTAGCAAATTAGGAATTATTAATGCTAATACTAGTCTTGCCTATAGTAGCATCTGCACTAACTATAGTAGTGTAATTGCAATTAAGAGCAGCTAATATTAGGTTTTTTAATCCTAAAGTGGATAATGAAAAAGGTTAAGGAATTATAGCTAATAGTAAGTCTATAATAATAATCTATAAATATATATTAGCATTTACCTAACGTTTAGAAGATATTATAGCTAGTTAATTAGAGTAAGCAGTAAAGGAAGTATGGATTTCCTGCCTAAGGGGCTAAGCTTTAAATTAGTATAGCTAGCTTCTTATAACCTTAGAATAGGAAATGCTCCAAGAGGCATTATTAAAGACAATTTACAATTGCCTTATAGAATAATTTTAAGAGCTATAGAGTATAGCGCTTAAGCGTATTAAATTGGCAAAATATACATTGTAAAAGCATTACAATAGTAAGGACCTAATAATCTTTATTTATAATTTATTATAGGATATAAGAGCTTGTTATTAGGATAAAATCACGCAATTGCAGACAGTATATTAGGCATTAAATCTATATATTTAGATAGTGATTCCGCCTCTAACTGCAAACATAATAATTAACTAATTCTTAATATAAATTAGGGAGCGTAAAAGCATAATTATAGCACTAGTAAAAGAGAGATATAAATTAGTAGCAAACCAATACTTCTGTGATTTCTTATGTAGAATAACGCTACGTAGACAATTTATACCTAAACAGCAATAGCAGTGTAGATAATATTCTATAGGATAGAATAATATATTTAGTTAACAAATATACAGCTCTAGCAATTATAATAGCAGGGGATAGTTGTCTACTAATCCTAGTTAGTATACTACTCTATATAGTAATTATAGAAATAATTAACTTTAATAACAAGGCATTGCGTGTAGAAATAGACAGCAATCTCTATTATAACTATACTCCTAATTTAATTAGCAAAGATCCTTTCTAAATAGGAATATACTATTTAGCAATTATTAGATAAAACTAATTTCCACAGCAGTTTAGCCTATGTAGGCGGCCTATTTAGCGGATAGCTAGGAAGACTAATTGTAATTATAGGATAAAGGCTAATTTATAGACATAGGATACATTATAGAAACATATTTAGATACTAACATAGACGCTTAAATTCCTTTTCCTAATATAGAATAGTAGGAAGATTATTAAGAAAATTAGGGTAGCATTCTAATTAATAATAACTAAAGAGAGTAGGTATAATTTATGGGAATCGATTAACTAGTCTAACTCTATTATTTTTACTTAGTATAATTTACTTCTAATAATGCTTTATTTAGATATCTTAAAAGAGATTATAGTATGCCTAGATAGGTATTGTTGCTAGCTTATAATTAAATTTTAGACTCTTACTTTTCTTCTCTTCTAGCTATTAGTAATTATATAGCAATGCATGCGTAAATAATGGAAGATATCTTAAAAGTAGCGGCAAATTTGCAAGCGCCTATATAAATAAATTAGAAAACTCTAATACTGATTTATTAATTAATAGTTAATCCTTAGCGAGACGCGGGATTAGGCTACGCTTTTTATGTGTAGATATATTTATAACTATAGATTTATCTAGACTTAGCGAAACTAGATATCTAGCACAATGTGTGTTGTAATACCAGTTGTTCAGTCACGTTAGCGGATAGCTCCTAGGTTACATAATTGTATCTAGAGGTTAAGATTCAAACGTAAGTAACACTAATTAAAGTTAAAGGCATTAAATCTAATAAATTTTATATAGATAAATATGTATTACTACTAATAAATTTTCTAGGATAAGCTTTAGATAGAATAACAGTAATTGTAGCATTTATATGCAAAGTGGCGTTGGTTCCCTTATTAAGTGCGAAATTGCTAATTAGTATTAATTGCATTATTCTAGAGAAAATAGACATTATAATTAGTAAGGGCAAAGTAGTTATACAATTGTATAGTAATGTAGTAATACCTATAGCAGCTTAGTATACTAAACAAAAGGTAGATATGCTTATTAAATCCTACAATATAGCTATGATTTAAGCTAGTTAAATAATAATAGTACTAATTATACACTATTTATTAAAATATAAGCGAGTGTTATTTAAGCTAAAAAAGACTCTATTATTAGGAATTTACATAGCTATTGCTAATGGCACCACACGTAATGTAATTGTACATAATATAGGTACTAAGACCGTTATAATCCAATAGAACCAGATTTTGGGTTAGTTTAGATCTATAGATCTAGCGGCAATAGCATATATTATGGATGTTGATTGTAAACTAGACGCTATGGATTTAGTATTAGTAATAGAGGACTATAATAAAAAACACCTACTTATACTAGAGCAAGTTATGCGTAATATAAGTATAATTATAAATAACGAAATAAAGGTAAACTTTTATAACTCTAAACGTCTAGAAGAGATATATGAGATTTAACAACTTATCTATGAATATTAGTAATTATTTATAGATAAGGGTTTTGCTAAAGTCCTATAGGCAGAGCAAATGTATATTTAAATAAAGCTAGGTTAGTAAGATATAATTCTAAAAAAATATTATATTTACTTAGTAGGACTAGACAATTATTAAGTTATTAAACAAACTATAGGTAAATTATCTAAGGCAGGTAAAGCCTTTTATATAGTGGGATAGGTGCTATTTGCATTCCTAGTGTTTATAGTTTAGATAGGATAAGGTAATTAGCGAAAAAGGCGTATAGTAGTGGATATTTGTGGCTTAAATGTAATATTGCTATCTAATGCCTATCTAATAATATAATAAGATAAAGTTTTAGGTAAAATAGCGAACGTAATATACATTACAGTTATAGATATAATATTGTTTTATTACTAATAGTTAGTATACCTAGATTCGCAATAGGTGTTAACAGTTATTATATATAACAGTTAGTATATATTTAACGTCCTAATTATAGAATATAAAGGATTAAACGCATATATATAACGTTGTATAGATAATTTATTACGCAGCATAAGAGCAATAGCGTATTGTAATAATATAGTTATTGCGTTAACTAGCTTTACACAGCATATTATAGATTTATAAGTAGTATGCTAGAGATTATTAAATGCTAATATTTCTATTAGTCCTAGGAAGATATTTATAGTATATCCTAAGATAAAAGTTTTAGGAAAAATAGTGGATTCCCTAGGTATATCTATATTAGTGGAAAAATTAGCAGTAATTTAATAATTAGAGTTCCCTAAGACCTTAAGATCCTTAGAACACTTGCTAGGATTTGCTAAGGTATTGTAGCACTATGTTCTAAGGTACACATCACTTATAGAACTATTATAGGATTGCAAAACGAATTTACTGCAAATACACTAGGTGGTTAAATAGGATGTGCCTAATGGCAAGCCTATTATAAGTGGAAAACAATCTAAACCAGCTTAGCATAATTAGGTAAAGGTAATAAGGGTGCTATTGCTAATAATAAAGGAGGTTAATGTATTTAATGAATTGAAAGCAGTGTTAACTAAAAATATAATTTTAACCCTATTCTCCCTAGAATAATAATTATTTATTAATTTTAACACCTTAGGATAAGGTATAGGTGTTATATTATACTATATAAAGGATGAAATAATCTTAAAATTAGAATTATAGACAGATAGTGTTAAATATCCACTGCAGATATCTATATAACTAATTACATTTTTATTAAGAACTTTATTAGCAGTGGAAAAGCGTTATTAGTTAACAGAACTAGAAGTTTATAGTTATATTTAGATGCTTTATAAATCGTAACATTAGATTTAATTAATATAGAAACCACTAGTTATATGCTTTATAGACTATAATTCTATAGTTAATATATTCTAACAGTTAGACATTGCAAACACTATAAGCCATTATACAGTTAATAAAAAACTAATTTAGGCAATAGAATATATTAGTTAATTTAATCTTTAAGTAGTTTATAAGCCTAGTAAAGATTACTTAATTCTAGATACATTAAGCTATCTAAAGACTACAGTGCTAACCTATAATAATAACGCTCTAAGACAATTAGAAAACATACTAAACAATAGACTAAAGCTTTAGCAGGACTTTAGTAGCGCATTATAGTTATAGCATAACCTAGTTACAGCACTAATTCCGTAGAATATAGTTCTGTATTCACAACGCCTAACGGCATTATTACTAAGTATCTCGCTGGAATATAAACGTTTAATATAATTAGAATACGAAACAAATCCGACATAGAAACATATTACTATAGTGTTATAGGATAATAATAAATTAGCGCCTAAAAACAAAGCAATTATACCCTTTTACTAGGAAAATGAATTGCTATAGAAAGTTACCCCTAGGTTCTAACTATAATTATACATTCTAAAATTAGTAATAAAGGATTTGTTTAATTCTATCTATAATAGGAATTATATAGAATACGCTAAATTAAGCAAGATTGTGCAACAATTCTACATCTATTATAGATTGTGAGAACTAAGAGACTATTTGCAATCTTGCCCTCTATATTAGATATATAAGCTAAGGCAACACCCCTGGTATAGAAATTTATAACCATTACTGCCACCACTAACTCCGTATTATATTATATTAATCAATTTCTTATTGTTATTACTAAAATTAATAGAGGCTAACAATGCACTCTTAGTAATTGTTAACAAATTCAGCAAACAAGTTATATTAGCACCTTATACAAACAATATTACCGCAAAAGAATGTGCAAAATTATTATATAATAATTTACTAATAGCAAATTAGGGATTGCCTAAAGTAATTATTAGCAATAAAGATATAAGATTTCTCGCCGGATTATAGAAAACGTTTTAGGAATTTATAGGAATAAAATTACTACATTCTATAGCTTACTATCTACAAACAGACGGCCAGACTAAGCGTACTATACAGACTATAGAATTAGCTATTTAAATATATATAGCTAAATTAGAGGACAATAGATATTAGCAGTAGGCGTTGCTATAACTCTAATTCAAATTCAACAATGCGAAATTAGCAACCACAGAGTATACTCTAAACGAGATTGTTTTAGGATTTTTACTAAACAATATATACTCCTTATTATATTATTATAAGCTAGAAATTTTAAATAAACCAGCTAAGAGGTTATAAGCTTACAACGCTATTGCGCTTATATCTATATAGATAAAGAAATTCTATAACAATAAACACAACACTTAATTTTTTAAAGTAAATAATCACGTCCTTATTAAATTAGACAAACAGTTATATACAATCCCACAATCTATTAGTCCAAAATATAGCCTAAAATTTGCAGGTCCTTTTAAAGTCCTGCAGTAAGTGGGACGATTAGTATATAAATTAGAGCTGCTAGATGCGTAGCGCATACATCCCATAATTTCAGTTAATTATCTAGAACTGTTTATTAATAATATCTATAATCGCGGCGTAGGACTTATAGCGCCTATACAATTAGTAACTTATAAAGTTCGCAGAATAATAGCGGAAACTAAGCATAATAATGTTATAAGATATTTAGTTACATTTAACAATTTAGCACTACTTTATAATCAATAGATAATAACTATAGCACTGATTAAGCTTACTAATAGCGAAAAGGCATTACAACAATGGAATGCGAGTCGCCAGCTATCGGCGGTCACAAGCAGCTAACAACAATGATTGCCTATGCGCGTCACTTCCTTTTCACTTTGCACATTACCTAAAAATTATATTATACGTTATCCTCCCCTTAAATCTTCTGTTTTTTTATTCTTTTACTTCTCTCTTATAAATTTATTTTACAACTCTAAGGCTAGCTACGCACTAATATTAATAATAACGGTGTTATTGCAAGATTAGATCGAGGCCACATAGCGATACTTAGGCGATAACAATAATTAGGCGACTCTCTACCAACTAATTATTAATTTCATATTAACAGACTACTAGCTACTTTTCTTTAATATAGTTTATAAAGAATTTGTGTCTAAAGACTTTATTATAAAAAACTTAAATTTTAAACTAACCACTATTACCTATATAAATCACAATCTGCTTAAAACTTTAAACAGGCTATCTAATTTATAACAGTGTGTCTTTATATAATTAGTATTAGCTAGAGCCATTTAGGGACGATCTATTTGCACTACGTTAAAATCCTATATAGACACAATGGATGACTTTGTGAATAAGCTAACACAATTGCTACCCAGACTATGCCTAGGACTAAAGGCTAGATTAAATAATTTCTATTATAGCAGACCAGTTATATATAACATTAAGAAACCAACTAATATAATGTTAGAATCTACATAGAAACCGAAGGCAAATGTGACTAATCCTTTTGTGCCTAAGCTATTATAGATTCTAAAACCTAAAGCATTAATGTTATCTAATCTAGCTAATAAAACATAAGATAATAAAGAGGACGTTAGAGGAAGTAAAAGGTTGCGAGAAAGGTGTGAACTTAAAACCATATTAGCGGATTAGATAACGGCAATTACAAAGGCATTAGAGGCTAACACTAAGGCAATTCGCACACAGACAGAGGCATTATTTATACAGACAAATCTCCTATAATAAATAGTAGCGGGCGCAATAACAATAGCAAATCTAAATACATTTAACGCATAACAAAGACAGTTAACCTTAATAATAACTAGAATCGCAGCTATAGAGGCTAATCTCTATAGAATAGTAGTACATCTCACTAGGTTAGGGGAACCCCTAGTCAAAGCTATTATGCAGGATTCTAAATTGTAGATATTACACAATTAACATTTTCAACGAGATACCACTGATAATGGCATAAATGCGTGAATAACATATATAGCTAGGATAATAGCAATGGTTATCATGGGACTTCGGATTGAAATTTATTTTGAAATAGTAACATGATGGGGGCATCATTTTTTAAATTGGCGGCAACTGTCACGTGATGTGACATAGGATAGCTAGATAGCTTAGCATCCCCACTATCGCACGATGGGGGGATCAACA
>SRPW01001179.1:0-11885 GCA_018360225.1 Claviceps pusilla | reverse complement strand
TTTTTCTTTCTTTCTTTCTTTCTTTTTTTTTTTTTTTGTTTGATTTGCCAGGAGCTCAAGTTGTTAAGAGAAATAATTCGACATATTTCTCTCATCAATCGAGGTTCGCAAGAGTATGTTCCGTGAAGATCTTTCCAGAATAACCTGTAAAGAAAAAGAACATGATATATCAAAAAACACACCAGAGCAGAGGCGTAGGTGCCGTCCAGACCAAACACCGCAATCGGGGGCTGGCTATCCGTAGCAGCGGCCGCAGCAAAGGATCGCACAGGCGTCGTGCGCAACGTCACAACCCGCTGGGGAGCAGCAGCACGCACGGTGCGGAAGACTTGTCGCGAGAACATGGTGAGAATATCGAGACAAAGACGTGATTTGTATTGGCGAGGTGAATTGGCCAAGGAGGGGGAGGAGGGATGATGTCGCCGTTCGTGAAGCTTCGGATTCGGATTTCCCGTGATGAGGTTTCGTCGAGGTTCGGCAATTTTGGCAAGTTGCTGCCTTGGCACGGGGTGAGGCACCAACTGAGACCCACTTTTCGCACCACCCAATCAATCACCTGTTGATCACGACTTGACGAGTCACGACGTCAACAAACAGGCGGTCACAACAACGCTGAATGAGCTCTGCTGCATGGGTACTGAACCTGGTCTTCATAATTCTTGCTCTTGAAGTTTATTCTTGTGTTGCAAAGGTAAAGGCAGACCAGAGACAGAGGACATAAACCACGCATGAGAAACATGAAACATGCTGCGGCTGTCGAACTCCAACAAATCGTGTTATTCTCAACACAATATCCCAAATGCATCCCCATGCATCCCCATGCAAAACCAATATCGATACCAAAAAAAAAAAAAAAAAAAAATCCCACCAACGCCGCAATGATCATACATGTTACATGGACTTCCACTTTAATCGCTCTTGAGCATGCTGTCGACGAGGTCTCCTAGCGGTCCCCAGTAATCCCTCCCACTAGCCAAGCCATGCTCATCAATGAAGAGCACGTACTGCTTGAAACTGGTATTCAAGTGTGGCTCCAGACCGAGCTCTCGTATCACTGGGTAGTGATGGCAGTATATGTGAGCGTAAACGCGGTACATGCGCTTGAAGATCTGACGAACGAGCGCAGGGAATGATTTTGGAAAGGGCACGCCTGGGGAATCAGGTTAGCAAGACTTCACGCGCACACATGCACTCATGGCGGCGTACCAATTTTGCTAGGAAGCACAGATTCGTTGTCAATGCTGGATTGAACCCAAGTCATGAGTTGCTCGATGTAAGCTGGAGCCGGCATCTTGGTTGGTCGTTTGTAATTCTCGTTGTCTTGCCAGAGATACTCGAACCTAGTTATGGGTCAATCTTTTGTGTGTTTTTTTTTTCTTTTTCCCCAAAGAATGCATAGTGCATCCAGGTTTCCGTCCTCACGTACTCATCTGTAGCCTTCATCTCAGGGCATGATTGGGGGGAGCAAAACTCAGTGATTGCTCCGTATAACAAGTTGATTTGGTTGTAGAAATCGACCACTGCGAGAGTAGAAGGTTATGACTCAAATTCATGCATCGTATAGAGTGAAAAAAAAAATACACACACATAGACAAAAAAAAAAGACAACAAAATGAAAAAAGAGAGAGAGAAAGAGAGAACTTACTATTCACAGCTAGCCACTCATTCTCGTCCTCGCCTTCAGGCAGCTTCACCACCTTTCTTAGACTGCCACCTCCAAGCGTCACCTCGGCATACTGTCGAAGCTGATAACTAGTGCCGCCGCCTTTGCCGACACGTGGACGAAACTGGCTCTTAGCACGCTGGTTACTATTCGTGGTCCTTACGTTAGCAATCATATGCTCGGTGGCCGGTATCGAGGGAGATGGAGATGCCGTAGCCGTAGCCGCAGCCGTAGACGATGCAGATGCAGATGCCGGGTCGATCTCCCGAACAGAAACGGTGACGTGGTCCGGTTGCGGTTGCGACATGACGATGACAGTGACGGTGACAGTGACAGTGACAGTTTTTGTTTTCAGGAGGGCGGCTAGGGAAACGCGAAGCAAGTAGAAGTTATTGCGACGACTTGATGTTGCGTACTTGAGAAAAGGGGGGTGGGGACGGAAAAGAAAAGAGACAAACGACTGACACGGTGGCCAAGAACTGAGCCATGGCGACAAGTCCCCTCAGGGTCGTGGTCGATCTATCGAGCAGAAACGGTTCCGAAAAAAAGAAAAAGAGAAAGGGAAAAGAAAAAAAAAAAAAAAACGTGCTGGCATTCCAGTGGTTAGCGGGGCAATGGCAGAGACATGACGGATCAATGGACTAACAACCTCTTGCTCAACTACAATATGTACATGTGTAATGTATGCATGAACATGTGTATGTATGTATGTATGGCGCAAGTGGACGGTGAAGGAGTAGATGAATGGCTCGTGACCGTAATGTATGTGAGAGATGAATGGCCGGAAAGCCCAAGAAACTCGGGGCGCTGGACTCGATGTTTTCTGGGGCGTATCGCAAGATAGAAATGATGAGACTCGGAGGTTGAGACTTGGAAGTGGAAGCGCGCGCGGCGGGCTGGGGCGGTGACGCAGCACATTGTTTACACGACTTCCTGATTGGGTGGTTGCCCAGGGCCCCAGGGACAGCCACTGGTGAATCCAGCCATTGGTGACTCCTGAAGTGCTTGGCGCAACGCAAGGCAACATGGAACCCAACTGCAATCAATCACGCGCAGCCCCAGCCCCAGCCCCAGCCCCAGCCCCACCCCCACCATAAGATTAGAGTCTGGTCTATTCTATGCAAGGACACGCGGAGGGGGAGCCGGCGACGAAATTGACTGTGATCCATCATCCATCCCCAGGCCGTCCCTTTTCATTTCTCGCTCGCAGCTGGCCGCTGCAGCCTAATAACTGGTAGACCACCTGCTGCTGCATGTTTATTGACTCGAGTCGAATTATGCAAATTACCATCTGCCACCTCTGCCTCTGCCTCTGCCTCTACCTCTGCCTCTGCCGCCGCCCCCGCCTCTACCACCTTGATGATGATGACCACCTTCTCCACCTCGGCCACCACGGCCTTGAAATTCTGACTCAGCCGGACCTTGCCTCTTTCTCTCCAGTCTTTCCTCCGACGTAGAGTCCCACAGGTTTTTCAGTCCCAGCAGGTCGCAGAAAGCAGCAGTCTGGCGATTTGTGTATTCGTCGGGCTGCTGCTGCACAATCTCCGGAGTCCCCGACACATGCGGCGGTGCCGTGATTTCAAAGTTTTGCGGGACCCCAAGTTTGCCCTTGGCGACAATGTTCTCCTCCACCCACGAACGCTCGGCTTCAATCAATGGCAGATAGTGTTCCTCACCGAGGTCCGGACATGTCTGTGCCGACCTGTCACCAAAGGTCAGAGTATCATGGAAAACACGAGTGATGGCAAGCCATTCGGGGTCGTATTCCAAGGAATATCGAGGAGGACTTGCTTCATCAGGGCAACAAGGTGGTTTGGACGAGTCGGAGGCTTGAAAAGGCTCAATGTAGCAGGTTTGGAGAAAGTGTCGACCTGGCAGACATTTGTCCAGAGCTAGAAAACGAACTTGTTTATTTGTGATACCTGGTGGCACGGGCTGGCCGGGAGTTTGGCTCTGACGCGGGCGCGATTGATCTTGTTCTTGTTGATGTTGATGTTGAGGTGGCGCAAATGACGCAGGCAGCTGTGCTCGAAGTTCATCGGGCACTTGGTTTGTGTCATTTGTGTCATTTGTACCATTTGTACCATTTGCGTCCCTTGAGTCAATTGAATGTGATTTTGCGGCCGATTCTTCCTTTACATCTGCCGCGTTGGCAGCACACTCTGCCTTTTGCCCCGAGTCCTCGTCGTCATCCATATCTAGGTCAATCTCATCAGGATTGGTGTCCTTGTCTGGCTGCGCCTGCCCGTCTTTGCTGCCGTCTGTTCCACCTAGCATGGGCGGCGCAGAAGCCGGGGGTGGATCCTGATACTTCTTGATGGCCGCAAACTTGATATGCATGTGTGCTGAGAACCAGTACGGCGGCCGCAGACGATCCATGACATGCTCGGCAGCAACGCTGCCCAGCTGGCCCTTCTCGGCGTCGGACCTGAAGTAGGGCTTTTGGCGGAACAGCCATGCTGAATCGCCATGGTTCTCAATGTGTCGTGGCCAGTCGTGACTGATGCCAATGTCCACCTGCGTCCGAATCTGGAGCAGCTTCCGCACATCCACCTCTCTCACGTGGTAGAACGACTTGACATCATCCCTGCTAAAGGGGAGCCGCTCATGATGTGGTTTGCGATAATCAAAGCCCTTCCAGATGCCCGACATGCCCGCTATCCGCAGCGGTCCAAACCGCAAGACGTTGGCAGCGCCCATGTAGTAGATGTTGGGGGCGACCCATCCTCCGTAGTACAGCTCCCAGAGATGCGAGCTCGCTTCATGGTTGCCGCCGACAAAGATTGTGAGGCAAGGGGCCTTGCGGGTGCCGGCATAATAGTCCGGGAAGTCGCCCAGACGGCGATACTTTACCGGACAGGACATGATGCTGAGATCTGCAGCATTGCGAACCGCCTGTGAGGGTGAGCAGTGAGCAGCGAGCACTGAGTTGGGGACAGAGACTTCAAGATTCCAAGACTGGCTCATAAAGACGCGCTCACCTGAAAGTCACCTCCGATGATGAGTATATCCACGCCATCCCAGCCGCGAGCTTTGCA
Organism: Claviceps pusilla; assembly: GCA_018360225.1. Taxonomy (NCBI): domain Eukaryota; kingdom Fungi; phylum Ascomycota; class Sordariomycetes; order Hypocreales; family Clavicipitaceae; genus Claviceps; species Claviceps pusilla. The sequence goes on along the minus strand of SRPW01001179.1, from coordinate 7,184 downwards.
GGCCTTGTCGACGCTTTCATAGATGGCATTGAGAGTCCCGTGGCCCTGGACTTTGGTCAGTCTTGATGGATAGTAGATGCGACGAGGTGAGGATTCAGAAAAAGGGCCCGCTCACGCATCCTTCAACGGCAACGCGGACACCGTTGGTCCTTTCCTGACAGCCGGCCATGGATGGAATTCGGCGATTGAGTGCGGGACGCCGCACGCGTGCGGTTGATGTAGAGCGTGAAGAGCTGGAAGACCTCGCAGCTTGCGCCTGCAGCCTGCAGCCTCTCCAAGTTGTGGGCGTCCTACAAGGGATCGACCCACAGCGCCAGGACATCAAAGCCGTCAAGGGGTATTGAAACTGTCGACACGTCTGAATCGCACGAGCTGAAAAAATGGCCATGACCAGTCGGGATTGCAAAGAGCCGCCTCGGGGAAAACCCAAAGGAGTTGTTGTGGCCACCACACGATGACGGCTTGCAAAGTTGCTTGCAAAGTTGCCACCATTGATTGGCGTTGAAAGGTGTGCCTGAAAATGGCAGGAGCTACCGGTCCGGTTCAATGTCCAATGTCCAATGTCCGTTGCATGTACCGGATATATAAGGGTCTAACGCACTCATTGCTTAATCGATAGGTTTAGGTTTGTGGCCCCGTTCCATCGTCCCACTTTTAGTGCCACTTGGATCTGCAGTCATCGACAGCTTCAATTCGATGTCCATCGATGATTGTGCATACAAATGCATTGTCGGCAAACAAAGACCTCCTTGCCTCAACATGCCGCCGCTTTGCTTCACCTCTGTTTACCCTACCGACTCGTCTGACTCGTCAGTGGCATGACGCGGTCATGATGCGGTGCGTATCCCGAAGAAAATAAGAAAATGAACGCAGCATGTTCTGTTTTCTTTTCTGTCTTTTTCATTTTTCCACAATCCTAGGTGCAGCCACCCCAGTAACCTCGAACCCCCGAAACCCCGGCCGCAGATGCCACTGGAGCCATGTGGTCGTCAATAGCTGCTTGTTGAAATGCAAATCGCTTTGCATGCATATGTTGGGAGGGGAGCTGCAAGTGGCCGGATGCGAAATGCGCCTTTGGTCTCCGGAGCGAAGGAGTGTGAAGACGAGAGGTTTTTCTTTTGGATTTCTTTTTTGACATGTCATTTGTGTCGTCAAGTGTGGAAGGCTAGCTTTGACGATCAAATGACAAAGTCCCTTGTCGACATTGTCGACCTTGTTCATATTTTCTCTCTCTTCACTTTTGAACAATATCTTGTCTTCTATTTCCCATCATATTTTTTTTAAAACTTTTTGGACAACATCTTCTGTTATATACCCCATATCTTGAGATAAAAGCCGCTTCATCAAAGACGCTACTACTCTGCAAACGACAGCATGCCCCGCGCTCTCATCGTTATTGGCTGCGGCCCAGGTATCGGCGTTCACGTCGCGTCGTACTTTGCTTCGCAGGGCTTCAGCAAAATTGCGCTCATGGCACGAAATCAAGACCAATTGAAGAAGGACTGTGAGACAGTGAAAAAAGCCCGTGCTGATGCAACGGTCAAGACATACGCCGTTGATGTGACGGACTCGGCAGCGCTGCGCCGCGTCCTGGCCGACATCAAAGACGACTTGGGGCCTCCCGAGGCGGTGTTTTTCAATGCGGCGCGCGTGAGGCCGAGTACCTTGTTGGAGGTTGAGGATGAGGAGTTGCTGTATGATTACAAGGTGAGTTGTCTTTGTACATGTCATGTATTAGATTTGAGTATAGGCAAACATCCATGCGTATACACATTTGTTGTTGAAAGAAGAAGTCATCTTTTGGAAGGGAAAGAAAAGAAAAGAACAGAAAAGAGAGGGATATTAAACAGAAAAATAAGAGGGAAAATGCACACGCCAACACTACACAGATCTCAACAGTAGCCCTTCACCAAACCGCCAAATGGGCTATCCCCCAGCTCATCGACCTTGCCAAAGAAGACCACTCGGCCAGACCGTCTCTGCTAGTCACGTCAACTCATCTTCCTTGGGACCCCGAACCAAGCTCCTTCGTCTTGTCGATAGCCAAGGCCGCGCAGCGAAATCTAACCGAGTCGCTGGCCAAGGTCTTTCACTGTGAGGGAGTGCATTTCGGGCTCGTCACCCTGGCAGGGATGGTGACGCCGAAGAATACAGTGCTGAACCCCGAGAATGTTGCCAAGAAGACATATGAGCTCTACGCCCAGGAGCAGGGAAGTTGGGCGCTGGAGACGTATATGAGAGAGCCAGGGCCGTGGAGAGGCATGGTGTTGCCGGACAGCAAGTGATGCTACGTGGAATGCATGATTTGGGGTTTTTATCTGTTTCAGATTTTTTTCTTTTTTTAAAAAAAAGAAAGAAAGAAAGAAAGAAAGAAAGAAACCAGGAGGATTTTCCAAGTCATACCACTACTTTTGATAAATCTTTTATTGCGCTGATCAAATATTCATTCCTCCTATGTTTTCATTCTTCATTGTTCTTGGCCACTCGTCGGCTTTATTGCTTCAACAAAGGTCCTTGCCGAACGTGAATGAACGAGTACGTGCTTGGGAATGGTAGACGCCGGCGAAGTGCCCGGTCAAGCATCTTTTGGCTTTTGAGCATAGACGTTGAACCTGCATTTTCTTAGTACAACACACAAGCTGATGGGAAAGAAGAAAGAGAGAAGGAGGAAAAAAAAATAAATAAAAAAAAAAACAAAAAAAAGGAGAGAGAGAGAGAGAGAGAGAGAGAGAGAGAGAGAGAGAGAGAGAGAGAGAGAGAGAGCTTACATTTCTTTCACGAAATTCAAGTCCGGATTCTGAATATCCCTTTGCGCCCCCTCCTCTAGAGCCCGAGCCTCGTCCTCATCCGGAACAACCTGTCTCAGCATCTTGCCCAAAAGCAGCACCGCCTTGACTTCCATCTTCGACATCTTCTCGCTTATTTCACGCACACGAGTCCCCTCCGAAAAAGTGCCCGCATGGAACGGCGCCCCGATTTTCATCTCCGTCACGTTGACAAAGCCCGCCTCCCGCAACCACGTCGCGTAGCTCCGAGCCTTGTAGAGATCACGGCCCATACGACGCCCACCCTCCGCGGACAGAGAGGTCCATTTCTCCAGCGCCGTCTCGCCGACGAGCCCCCCGACGGGGAGGTAATTCTGGCAGGGATCGAAGATCTCGATCCAGCCGCCCGGGGCGAGGTGTTCAAAGGCGCGGCGGAAGACGGCCTGGGTGGAGTCGAAGCAGGAAATTATGTAGCGGAGGAAAATGTAGTCGTACTTTTGATCGGGACCGCCGGGGAAGTCGTCCTTTTCGACGTCGACCTGGTGGAAGGTTAGGTTGGGGAGGGAAAAGGGCCGTTGGATGTCGAAGAGGTCTATCCCTGTGACGTGAGAGGAGGGATTGGCGGACGCTGATGGGGTTGATTTGATTAGCGAAATGTTTTGAGTAAACAAGAGGTAATATTTCTTCTTCTTCTCTCTTTCTTTTTTTTTTTTTTAGGTTTTCTTTTTCAAAAAATGCAAAAAACCTACCATAGTCATATGCCCATACTCCCGTCCCAGTGCCAACATCGAGCACACGTCGGGGCTTTGTGACGGGCGCAACGCCAACTTTACCACCCGTAATGGACAAGTACAAGCTGTGCTGGTCGTCTTTTGGTTTGGTTTAGCGTGGGTGGTCAGGATTAGAAGTCTTGTACATGTGTATGTGTATGTGTATGTGTATGTGTGTATATGTAGCGAAAAAGAGAGGGAGAGAGTTGAGAGTGAGAGTGAGACAGAGAGAGAAAGTCCACAACAGCAGAATTTCACAGCCAACTCACGAACCTAGGCGAGTCAACTCATCCTATATGTACCTGTAAGAAAGAATCCTCTTTTTTATAAAAAGCCTATTTATAGACAAGATGGAAACAAGATGTCCAGCGGGGAAAAAAAAAAAAAAACGTTGAAATCATGCACGACGTACCTTGTCAAAGGGTAGAAAGTATCCTTTGGTGTTGCATCATTTGCGCGTAACCCGAGCAATATACACGTTAGCTCAGGTTTCAAGCCTCCCCGATCCGAGAACAACGTACGTTCACTTTTTCCATTGTCAAATCTTTTGAGCGCCTCGCGGGCTGCATGTGGACTTGGTCCAGACTTGGGGTATCCGGTGTCCTTCAACATGGTGCTTTTGCGAAGTTTTGGCAAAGAGTTGGAAGTGCAGACGGATGGTGGTTTGGCGACGGGTCGTTGAAGCAATCTTTCCTTCTGCCTGAAAAGAATGAAAAAAATACAATCTCGTTTGTTCCAGTAGAATGATACCCTTCTGTGCTTCCTCAACTCCACGAGAGAAAACGCGCCGGGTATTTATATCTGTATGCGCAGTGTACGTCTCCTCTCCCCCTTTTACCATTGGATGGGACTCATCAACCTCTTATGTGCGAGACGTGCACTATCGCTACGCACAGTACACCGTATGCCATGGTCCTATTGATCTCAATATGGTATTATGATCGAGAGTGAATAACGCAGCTGCAAGTCTTTTTTCAGACCATGTCCGTGACTCGAGGTAGATTGAGCGGGGATTGGGTTTGCGTCACCGCTTTCTTTCTTTCCTTTGGCATACATTACGAAATGGATTGTTCATGGCAGGGTTTCTTCTTATACCAGTTGGTCTGCTTCTGGCAATGTGCATTTTTTAGATTCTGGGTATAACTCATGTGCCGTATTCGGCACATGAGTTGTTGGCATGAGCCGTCAAGGGGAGGGGAGTTGTAAATAAAAAAGACAGAAAAGAAAGAAAGAAATAAATAAATCCATCCTTAGCCCTAGTGCATTTGCGTCCCCCGTTGCCGATAGTTCAAAGTCGGATGCGAAACTGGTAAACCTTGAATTATTTTGAAACAGCCAGATGAAAATTGACCCATGACGGAGGCAGTTCAGGGAGGAGGGTTTGCTCCTTTTACCCTTCATCGTGGCACGAACGCGAGTGGACCAGGACAAGGATGCAGATTTTTTTTTATACACTCAGAAAACAAAACGAAAAGAATAATAAAAAAAAAATAAGAAAATATTGCTAGCGACGAAGCTGACGAAACAAGGAATAAAAAAAGCTCGCGAAGAAGAAGCCACGCTGTTCCTGCGCCTAGGATGATAGAGCTCCAGTATATACTCTGGTCTCGCGGGCGGTTTCACTTCCTCGGAGCTGCACATCCTACAGTCCAATCCGCCGCTGCGTAATTACGTATTACGTACTGGTTGCGTACTCGATAGTGGCGATCCTCATCCCGAGTCCAATGTCCCAACTCCTGGGTAGGCAGGCACCGGGATGTCCTGGTTTCCAATGTCCGTTGCTTATCGACACATGGCGGGGATTATCCGCGGGACATGTATAATGGGTCGAACGCGCTATTATATGATATAGTATCATGACACGTTTCATATACACGCACGTGTAGTTGTCCTGGCTGGACTGTTGGACAGTTGGACAGTTGGACAGTTGGACAGTTGGACCGTTGGACCGTTTCGGCCGCGATGCACGAATCGAGACAAACCTTGTGCTCAACTATAAAGTGAGTTCTGTAGAACCGCTGATCTTGTACTGTCTGGGGAATCGCAACGGTTTTTGTTTTAGGTAGTTTCCCGATCGTCCCTGGTTCTGAGACCTCTGCTTACTTGCAGGTAAGAGACCTTCTTGTGTACACGCAACACAAACGTGGCATGTATAAATGGACTTTGTATGTAGTGCTTACACTTCGTGTATTATTTCCATTAATAAGCATTTGAGCATAAGCTTGGGGCAATGGTTTCTCCATATTCCGAACCCCACCAAAGGTATTTACATAAAATAGATGGCCCTAGTTAGCTTGATATGTCCAAGAACTTGCAAATGGGCCGTGATACAGCTTTCTGACAGAACGGAATATATTTAGCTTTGTGTTCACTCATCAGAGATACCTAGGCGTCCTACTTTTACCACTGGGAGCGCACAAAAATTTGTCTCGATTCGTGCGTCACAAGCAGTTCCCAGTTACGATCTGCCGTCTGCACTGCCGAAACATACCACTACCTACCCTCCTTACAAAGTACTTGTTCCAACCGAAACGGCTGTGATAGAAAATCATGTCAAAGTCCCACACCGTTGACCCACACGCGGAAGGATCACCGAAATGTATACCGAAACGCGTACGAAACGCGTGCGAAGCGAGTACCACAACATGTAGATACATACGTATCATTTACCAGAGTTATTGCCAGAATGTGTCCCTGCAAAAAAAGCGAAAACTCAACACTCAACTGAGCCACGCAGAGTGAGAGGGATACAATCAATCTACCATCTCTAATAGACGTTCGACCCACGGAGGAGTTGAAGAGCAGAACGCATATGCTGAAATGGTATGCCAAGAATGAAAAAAAATAAAAAAATAGGCCCTAACCCGCCAAAGCACGGCCGAATCATCAACATGCTAGCAAAAAGGTGGATTGGCCACAAGTATTTTTCTTGCACTCATTACATGCTGACCCGGTCTGGATTGCCTGCAATCTCTGACTCGAGCGTCAACCAAGTAACCACGGACACCAAAGCAAGTTGTAAAGGAAAAAAAAAGAAAAAAAAGAAAAAAAGTGTGACTTTCGCCACACGTCACTTCATATTCATATTCGCCCTGAATCGTTTCACATTAGTGTGCGTTTGGCCCATGAATCCATCATCTCAATATTCTGCGTCAGCTGGTGGTGAGAGAGCGCCTTACTGGTCCAAGCCGAGGTAGTCGGAAGCCGCCAATAGTTCAAGGCACAGTTCGACGGGAATTTCCATATCCGGAACATCATCGCTGTTGCGATATTGGTACCAATAGTGAAAGTACTCGACCACTTTATCGAGAACCATGCCGCTATATATCCAGGGGAGGCCAACAAGGCAAAGGGAAAGAAATGTCAGCTGCCGATTCGGACAACAAGACAAAGCAGCAGAGCAAAGTCACGACCAAAACAACCACAAGGCCGCCAGCCCATGAGCCGACAGCACAACACCGTCCGTCGGGGGTCAGGTCAAGTGTAGTTGGAACAATCAAGCAGCCCGATCAGCTCAAGGCAGCGTTCTGTCATGGCGGCATGCATGAGGGGAAAAAAAAAAAAAAACTCCTCATGGCTTCGCCGCGTTTCCTGTCTTCATTCCCCGTGGGTTCATATGTTTTTTGTGATTGAATGTTTTTTTTTTTTT
>SRPW01001178.1:0-11889 GCA_018360225.1 Claviceps pusilla | reverse complement strand
AAAAATTCCTTTAAAAGTTATAGAAAGATTAATATCCTCTATTTCCTTATTTAATGCAGCTATAGACTTAATAAAAACTAAGACTATTGTCCAGTACGTTCTTAAATAACGATTGTTGTTACTATTAAGGCATGGTATATAATTGCGCTAAAATTCTGTTTAATTCTTAGCTAACTAGTACACTAATATTAGCTAAAGCTCTATTTTAAATTAAAAGAAAGGGAATAGAAAACTTATAAGTTTTTTAGGTGTTGTAAATAAAGCATTGTAGAGGGCTTAGGCGGCGGACACTTTAGTATTGTATTTGTTAATATTTTCCTAAGATTCTGTACTAAATTAGTGCTGTATTCTATTTTTATTAAAAAAAAAAGGAATCCTATTCCTTACCTCTAACTATTTTTAGTAGTATTAGAGACTATTTTTACAGTAATGGTTTAAGACAAACTATATAAATATAGAAAAAAGGTTGTAGAAATGCTCCTATATTTTAATTCTATATGCTAAAAATTCTTTACTAGCTAAATATATTAATTCGCTTATAAATGTGTGCGCCTTAACAAAATTGTTGCAGTATACTAGTAATAATTTTAGTATTTAGGCAAATTATTAGCACATTCCCCTTAAATTTTAGTACTAATACTTACTCTATAATAAAAGGATGTAGCTAAAGTGTAATAATAGTATTTTATACTATTAGGAATATCCTTATAAAAAGTTAATAAAGAGGCAAATTGCCCCTCTTTTACTATAGTCTTTAAAGCAATAAATATTGTTTTTAGATATTAAATGCATTTATTAACTTAAATGGCAATAGTAGTATCTTTTAGCATAGCTTTAGCCTAATCCTATATAAATTTGCTTAACTTAGTGTGGATATAAAAATAAGTAGGAGTTATGGTTAATTATAACTCCTTGTTATGGTTAGGTCTTTGACCTAACCTTAGGCTGCGCGCGGACGGACCGCGCCAGCTGGCACCCACCCTAGCGACGACCGACCAATATAGATGTCAATTGATCAGACCTTGCCAACCTGATCAATGCGTATCCTTTTGACCTAGCTTGGTGCAGCTGGTAAGGGATCCGGGCGACCGGTATTGACTGCGCTGACATCCGCGATGACCCAATCGGGTTAGTCCATAACACTCCTTTTCTTTTTTTAGGGTTATAAAAATAACTAGAATCCTGGAGGATTTAGACGCTAATCCGCTAAGTTGAATTTTCTTTATAGCTTTCTCTGCTGATTTCTCTAGTTAACTTTCCTTATATTTATTAGTGTAATAATAAGTATAAGAAAGTAGGGAGCTTAATTCCTTATTTAAATTAAGAGTAATTGTTTTAGCTTTTTGTAAGTAATAACTAGATAAGGAAAAGGGCACCTAATTTAACCCTTTAGTGCTAGCATTAAAAGTAGAATTGTGCTATGATTCTGCCTAATATTCTAAGGCAAGACAACTAATAAGACTAGTATTAGATAAAGGATTAAATATAATTAAATAGTGCACTAAGTAAAAAATAATTAATACTAAAATCTATCTTAAATCAGAATGCACCTAATATACCTAGTTCTTTAGGTCCCTAAGGAAATCGAATTTTTAATAACTTAGTTCTATCTAATTAATTAACTTTTTCTATTTTAATCACGATTCTGTAATAACTAGTTAAATCCTAGATTAATTTAATATCTAAGACTTTCTAGGTCCTGTTCTTTAATAATTAAACGCTAGAATATAGCATTAGGGATAGTTTCTTAGCTAATTTGGATATAATTAATAAATTGTGTATAAAGAAACAATACTGTAAATGTATCTAGAATTAAAAAGATTTAATAAGAGGATTGTAATATAATATGTAAAAGAAGAAATTATAAGACAAATTCCTTACTAAACTAAATAATCTATATTGTACCTATAATTATGCGTTAATTAGTAAACATTACTAGTCCTAAATTAGTAATATAAATAAATAGAAATACATATTCTAAATTAGAAAGATAATAAATAAAAATATATATAAATAAAAATATAATCCTAAATTAGAAAAAGGGACTAAATAAATATATATATCCAATCACAACAACATTAGGTTAATATTACCTTAAAGGGGGGATAATTATTATGCCCGATTTAATGTGTGTGGAAATTCTAATCTAAATATTATATATACCTTTATTCCGATTTATTACCTAATTAGAGAAGAATAGCTATTAGAATAAATTAGATATCTACGCATTAGTGGCGTGTTATAGGAAGGAAGGTACTAGGGAATAGGGAATATTCCTTTAGGATTTAATAGGGAATTATTCTAAGAAAAAGAAAAGAAAGACAAGTCTTAATCTAGTAATACTACTAGTCCTACCTTTAATCTAAGAGGGAATTTGGATCATATTCGCTCTACCTAATCGCCCCTGATTTCCGTGCGACTAGCATAACAATTACTATATAAGTTTAGAATTCTAATAAATTTAATGTAAATTATCTAAATAGAAGAATTTAGTAGTAAATATAGCATTATAACTATAGATTAAGGTATATTCTACTTAATCTTGCTACTGTAGCTTTATATGTCTTTATAGATAGTTTCTTTATAAATAATAAAGACCTTAGCTTATAACTAGAATATATAATTATCCTTAGTACTAAAGAAGTGGGAATTAGATTAGATTTTATATTAAAAGGCAATATTATAATGTATAGCTCTATAAAAAGTAAAAAAGTTATAAGGAGTGCTCTTACCTCTAAGCTATATATAATAGTCTAAGGCGTAGATATTACCTATATAATTAGTATAATGCTACGGACTATTATATAAAAGCTATAAATTCTACTAATACTAATAATTATTTATATAGATTCTCTTTTATTATATAAGTGTATTATAAGGTTAGGCACTATAAAAAAAAAGAGATTAATAATTAATATTATAGCACTATAATAATTATATAAAAGGTAGGAAATTAAGGAAATTAAGTGAATTAATAGTAATAATAATATTGCTAATGCTATAATAAAATCATTACTAAATTAAGCCCTTAAGACCTTTATTAATAGGAATAAGGCTATAATTTATATAAAAGGATAGGTAAAGTATATAAAGAAGAAGGAGGAAGTATATAGGAGAGAGGAGGAATACTAGGGATATAAGATAGGATTCTTATTCTTATTAATTATTTAATTAGATAATTAACTGTGGTTTTTAGGTAGATTTTTGTATAACTTATAAGTAATTCCTCTTTTTCTATAAAAGAGAGAATTTTAAGTGTTAGAATTGCTACATTCTATAACAATATAGCACAGCTAGGAAGAGCTGGATTTGTAGCTACATTAGCCGCGGAATCCGACTCTTTTAATTAGTCTGTATGTGTAGAGTTTTTTACTATAGAATCCAATAGCATTTTTATAGCCTTAACGCTAGCTATAAAATGCCCCTTTAGATAGCACTAATTAGGAGAGAAATTAGACCTTTTTACGAATACCTTCCTCAACCCTACGTTGTATCACTGAGTCTCAGATCCACCTAGTATTCCTTAGAGAATCACTAGTATCCTAAGGAATACCAACAATAATTAATAATTAACTACAGTTAGGCATTAGGTATGTCCATACGGGTGTATGTGAATTGTATAGGGGGGTCTGGCAAATAGCCGCGCTAAGCTATATGCGGCTGTAGTGGGGCGTCTGCTGCCCGGATAGAAAAAAAGTGCTGCCCGGATAGCAAAGCTCGTTAGCAAGGAGTACCTAAACACGCAGCAACGGATTTTTAAACACGCAGCAGCAACTAGGCCCAAAACAGAAGAGGTATCCGCACACCTAAATTTCTATGGGAAGGTACATCCTTTATTTCCTACACAATAGCACGCTTACCTAAATTTTTTTTAATGCATTATTATAAATTTTTTTATTTATTATAGCCTACCTACTATAGAATAGTACTATACTATAGGCTAGCTTTATACTATAAATTTACTGCTTTAAAATATAAAGGGACTTAGTTTACTACTAAAACTATATATAAATAAAGGTACCTATAATACTAAGTATAAGTGTATATTATTTTAAGCTATATAAGGATATAAAGCTAGCTATAGCACTAGGAAAGAGCTATTTTACTATATTATTATAGCTTATATAGCATTTTATAAGGCTTAAAAAGCCTTAATTATACCTATAATCCTTAAAAGAGCAACCTAAAGCTCTTTAAATTACTTATTTTTATTATTACTACCTACTTTTTAGTATTTTACCTACTTTTCTCTTACTTAGCTAGTTATAAATACTAATAATAATGCCTTTTTTTAGTAAGCCTTAACCTTATAAACTAGTAAGATAATTGCATTACTATCTCTCTTATTAATACTAAGGATTCTCCTGCTTAAAGCTATATTTATTAGTAAAGGCTTTAGCTTATTTAATCTTTAGTGTTAGCTAGAAATAATATTAGGGTTAGGCTTATAATATATAGTAAGCAACACTACTTCTTTAAGCTAAAAAATAATTAGTAATTACCTAAAAAAAATACACTAAATATACTATAAATACTTAAAGCTTGTCATGGCCATTTCCCACTGTTGGCGACCATAGAGTCAAAGGGCGCGGACTAGCTTGTTGTGCCAACGAGGGCACAAGGGAATGAGGCACGTGGTGCCCTCGCTACGACTTAGCGGCGCGCTAAGGAGGCACATAAAAGAGAGGACGCGCACATTTGTATGATAGGGCAGAGATTTATACCTTCAAGCACTACCCCCTACCTAGCAGCTACGTCGCAGTGCACCTTCTGTGTCTCAGTCTTCACTCCACTCAGCAACATCCCAGTACCAGCCTTGACAAAGCTACTAATAAGTATAAATATTATTTATCTTAAGAAACTACCTACTATTAATCTTATTAATAATTATATAAGAGCATAGGAGCCTAAATTAAGCAGTAAAACTCTTAGTATAAGGCTTTATAGTATACTATATTTAAGCTCTTTTTTTAATATAATTATTTATAATTTCTACTTACTTAATAATTAGTTATATAGATTTATAGCTAATCTATAGTATAAGATTCTAAATTATACTATATTTATTCTAAGCTACTAAACAGTAGGTAAATTATTTATTAAATTGCTTAGTAAAACGCTACTAACGTTTAATAGTTATCTCCTAAATTACTATATAAAGGATAAAAAGATTAATAAATAGGTGCCTAATTTAGCGTTTTAGCTTATAATGTATACTCTCTACACGTAAGGTAACTATAATACTAAAATTACAGTATTTCTTAATAGCATAGTCTATAAATTGCTCTTACTATAAAAGGTAGGTCTTTTAAAGGTATTTAATAATTACTAAGTATATCTATTAGTATATAAATACTATATAAAAAAAATAAGGAAAACACTTACCTTATTACTTAAAAAACTCTTTATAAAGCTTTCTCTAATTTCTAAGAAAAATCTCTTTAGTTAAAGTATATATTACTACTAGCTATATATTATAAATTCTATTAGCTATATAAGGAATTAAAGAAGAAGGCTATAACCTTAAGGCTTATATAGCTAGTATATTAGCTTATTTATTATTTATAGTGTGTTGGGGGGAAAGTCCCTAGTCCCTCGTCCCTGTATTTCTGACAGCCGCACGCAGCCACGCAGCTGCGCAGCCGCGCACAAGATGACAGCTGTTAGTAACTGCGGTCACGTGACTTCCACCCAGTATATAAGCAATGCAAATTACTAAATTTATAGATAGAAAAACAACCCGCACTTGAACCTTCAAAAAGTTTAACCACTTGTAGCTAGCTTGCAGCCGTTAGCGGCTGTAAGCTAGGTGTTAGGCCTTGAATTATGATATATTTTGTTTGATATTCTGGATTTTTCTATTCAGTGCTAGACCGTAATTCCGATAACTTTGGATCCCTATTATTATCTTTGGTGCCGGACTGTTATTCCGATGACTTTGGATCCCTATTATTATCTTTGGTGCCGGACCGTTATTCCGATGACTTTGGATCCCTATTATTATCTTCAGTGCCGGACCGTTATTCCAATGACTTTGGATCCCTATTATTATCTTCGGTGCCGGACCGTTATTCCAATGACTTAACTAGGATCCCTATTATTATCTTTGGTGCTAGACCGTTATTCCGATAACTTTCAATTATTATTCTTCTTTTTCTTCTTCTTTTCTTCCTTTTTCTTCCTTCCGACAACTGCTGGCCAGCTAACAACCTTATAGCTGCACTAGCTTACAGCCGCCTACAGCTGCTATTGGCTATAACCTAGCTCGTTAGGGGGGGTGTTGTTCTTTTTCCCCCTGTCACAAATGGTGGTTTCGCCTGGGCCGAGCAAATTAGGTGGCCTCTGCATTATATACAATTAGAGGCCACTATTTAGAGCGGACCTTATCATGACTAACTAGCTTCGAAACCCCTGCTAACAGCTGCTAGTAGCTGCGATCGCAATTTATTTTGCTAGAGCGCGGCCGCTAGCAGTTGTTTGTAAGGATATTTCCTTACCTAGGATTTATCTAATCTGATAATTTCTAGCTTTTCCCTTAGCTAGCTAGAAAACCCTTGAAATTTACAGTTAAACGGACTAGCACCTAACTTAACGGCCCGCTAACGCTGCAAATTTCCCCTTTTCTTCTTTTTTTTCCCTTTCTTTCTTCTTTTTTTTGCAATCCTTGCCCTTCCCTGCTAAAAGTGGGTCTATTAGCTGCCCACCCTAGCAAATTCCTTGGCTAATTATAAATAAAACCTTTTTCTAAATTTTTGCAAATTTTTTACCCTCTTTTTCCTCTCTTTTCTAGCAATTCCTAGCTGCTAAGCTGACCTTAGCAGCTGTTAGCTAACCTTAGCAGCTATTAATCATTTATCTAGTCTTGCAATTACTAGCTAACAATCTAACTCTGCAGCTGTTAACAACTCTGTAGCTGTTAATTGCTAATCTAGTCTTACAATCGCTAGTCGCTAGCTGTTAATTTAATTGCAAAGGCAAAAGAGACCACCTTTTACTTCTTTTCTTCCCTTCTTCCCTTCCTGCTTATAGCCGTTAATCTAATTGTAAAGCAGCCTTACAGCTGTCAATCTAATTATAAAGTAGCCTTATAGCTGTTAATTTAAGGGAAAAGAGACAAATTCTACCCTTTTTCTTTCTAATTCTAATTGCTTATACCTGTGTGTAGCTGGCTATAGCTAAGGCAGACGGTCCGATAAGCTATAGCTGCCTATGGCTATAATCCTAATTCTGACCGATAAATTATAAGGAATTGGGGAGGTAGCCGGTCTGATAAGCAGCTTATACATAGCTGTCCACGGCTATCTATGGCTACAATCCTAATTCCGACTGACAAATTATAAGGAATTGGGGAGGCAGCTGGTCCGATAAGCAAGGAATTAAAAGGCAAACGGTCTGATAAGCAGCTTGCACACAGCTGTCCACGGCTATCTATGGCTATAATCCTAATTCCGACTGATAAATTATAAGGAATTGGGGAGGTAGCCGGTCCGACAAGCAGCTTGCACATAGCTGTCCACGGCTATCTATGGCTATAATCCTAATTCCGACTGACAAATTATAAGGAATTAGGGAGGCAGCTGGTCCGACAAGCAAGGAATTAGAAGGTAGATGGTCCGACAAGTAGCTTGCACATAGCTGTCCATGGCTATCTATAGCTATAATCCTAATTCCGACCGACAAATTATAAGGAATCGGGGAGGTAGCCGGTCCGACAAGCAGCTTACAGCTGCCTATCGCTACAATTCTAATTCTGACCGATAATTATAAGGAATTAGGAAGGTAGACAGTCTAATAAGTAAGGAATTAGGGGGCAAAAATTTATATAAATTTTTTTTTTTACTAACTTTTCTCTTTTTCTACCTTACTTTCTATCTTTTGCTTGCTTTTTATTAGTTATCCTTAATTACATAATGCTAATAGTTGCGCAATTAAGGGGGGAGGTGTTATGTTGGGGGGAAAGTCCCTAGTCCCTTGTCCCTGTATTTCTAACAGCCGCACGCAGCTACGTAGCTGCGCAGCCGCGCACAAGATGACAGCTATTAGTAACTGCGGTCACGTAACTTCCACCTAGTATATAAGCAATGTAAATTGCCAAATTTATAGATAAAAAAACAACCTACACTTAAACCTTTAAAAAGTTTAACTACTTATAGCTAGCTTATAGCCGTTAGCGGCTGTAAGCTAGGTGTTAGGCCTTAAATTATGATATATTTTGTTTAATATTCTAGATTTTTCTATTCAGTGCCGGACCGTAATTCCGATAACTTTAGATCCCTATTATTATCTTTAGTACTAGACCGTTATTCCAATGACTTTAGATCCCTATTATTATCTTCGGTGCCGGACCGTTATTCTAATGACTTTAGATCCCTATTATTATCTTCAGTGCCGGACCGTTATTCCGATGACCTAACTAGGATCCCTATTATTATCTTTGGTGCTAGACCGTTATTCCGATAACTTTCAATTATTATTCTTCTTTTTCTTCTTCTTTTCTTCCTTTTTCTTCCTTCCAACAACTACCGGCCAGCCGACAACCTCATAGCTGCACTAGCTTGCAGCCGCCCACAGCTGCCATTGGCCATAACCTAGCTCGTTGGGGGGGGTGTTGTTCTTTTTCCCCCCGTCACAATAGTAAAGTCCTATAAAGAAGAACTATAAATAATATTATTATCTCTATTAGTAAAGTTCTCTTTTTTATATAACTTTTTTTATAACTTTTTTACTTACTTACCCTTAATAATCTTATATCCCTTAAAACTCCCTACCTACTTCTTCTTAATATTTAGAATAATATTCTTTAAAATATACTATATATAAATTTACTATTATAAGTTTAAAAAGATATTTTTTAAAGATAACTTTAAGGTAGCTTTAAAGTCTATAATAATAATATTAGGCTTCTTAACCTATGCCTTTACTTATACTATATATAATTCCTTAAGAAACTATATATAAGCCTTTATATCTTTATAAGCAATAAGCTTAAATTTAACACTAAAATTTATATATAGTAATAAGACACTAGTAACTTATATTAAAAGTATATTAAAGTAGTTAACCTTATATATATTATTTATAATTAAGACCTTAGGGTTCTTTTTCTAATCCTTAATATAGGATTTATAGGTTTAAAACACTCTCTAGATTTTTTTTATATTATTTTAATTAATTTTATAGTAAAAAATATAGAAATCTTAAGAAAGTAACTCTATAAGTGCTTAAGTTAATATTCTAGCGCTATATATACTAAGCTAAAGCTTTTATTAAAAAAAAACATTTAATTTATTAATTAAAACCTCTAGATTTTCTCTATTTATTTACTTAGTAATTTACTATACTATTAGTTATATTCTATTACTTTTTATTTTAATAATAAAAAGCAGCCTTTTTAGGCTAAATTTATTCTAAGTATAAAGCTATAAAGTGCTTAAACTAATAAAAGAATCTAGGTAATTATAGTTATATATAGTTTCTATAACCTTAAGATTATAGTAGTTCTTCTACTTATTATAGTAAATTTAGGCTTTAAAGGGGCATTTAGATTTATATAAAGAAGTTAAGTATTTATTTTACTTTTAACCCTATAAGTAAAAAGTACTACTTTAGTAGCATTAAAGCGTTATATAGTTTATAATACTAGTGTATAGATTACGATTTTTACCTCTAGTAATATAGATAAAACCTTTAAGATACTAATAAGTTTTAATTATAGTAAAGGCATTTTTATATTACTAATATTCCCCTATAATTATAAATAGTAGCTAAATATAGTATATTATTATTATTTAAAAGGGTATACTAAGAATTTAAATAATAATACGCAATAAAAAATTTACAAACTAGTATATATACTAGTGCGTAGATAAGCGTACTATTATGTAGGAAATAAAGGATATACCTTCCTATAGAAATTTAGGTGTGCGAATACCTCTTCCGTTTTAGGCCTAGTTGCTGCCGCGTGTTCAAAAATCCGTTGCTGCGTGTTTAGGTACTCGTTAGCAAGCGCTTTTCCACTTTTCCACTTTTCCACTTCTCTACACAAAATCGTTCCGTCATGGGTGCATGAACACTTTTTGGAGGTGCCTTGTGTGATCTGCACATGTGCATTGCATGTCAGGCATGTCTGGCATGTCGCGAGGCCCAAATGAGGTCCCCTCTGCCGCTTGGGTCCAGCAAGTCGGAGAATCTGCTGCCGGGCCGTTTTCTACACGACATGTTGAAGCGTTTGTGCCCGAAGTCGCTGTCGGAGGTGCATGTTGTGGCGGTAGAGGAGACACTCCCTCCCACGGCACGGCACCGAGATGTGCCTTTAGTGAGGCTTGATTTTAAAAGAAAACCTTGGTGGCGGAGATGTTTGGGCAGCAGTGAGCCATCACACAGTGTTCCTCCAGAGAAGTGCCCAAAGAAAAAGAAGAAAAACTTGGACGGCCTGACTTTTATTTCTTCGTTGCCTCACCTCGATACTGGCGGTGCGGCCTGGTTTCTGCTCCCAACCTCTTGGATGGGTGAAGTGGGGCCGACTTGCGCCGCCAGCGCCAATTTGCTCGCAGCTTGCAGATTGCAGCTCATTGACAGCTCACAGCTGGCAGCTGGCAGCTGGCAGCCCGTCTGCCCATCACTTGTTTGTGCGGCGTGCCGCCAGTTGCCTGCCAGGCCAGTCAGGCCAGCCAGGCCGGCCAGTTCCTTCCTTGGCAGCAACACCAAGAAATATCCGACTTCTTCTTTCCACATGAGTGCCTCGAACCCTGACCATTCAAGCAATTCACCCTTGCATATCTGAATATCTCGAGTCAGTTTGAACTTTGCACCGCTTCTTCCTCCGTAAGTCCGTCTTGAGCTCTCTTCAGACCCTGACTGGGGCATGTTCTTCTGTTTCATTGCGGGAGCCGCCATCTAGCGGCTGCCCCGGCGTGGGGCCGGTGGCTGGTTCCTGGTTCCTGGTCCCCGGAATCCTGGATGCCCAAGCCGTCGTGGAGTCATGGACATTCAAGACTCAAGACCAGCGTCTAGCTTGGACCAACTTGCCATGGCTCTCTCCCAACCTCCTTCAAAGGACGTTATTCAAAGCCATGTCTTGCCTGTTTTCTTCTACCTGCATAATGTGAATTTTTTTTTATCGCATTGAAGATAGACGCCTCCATCTGCCTGGTAAACCCAATCGAAACTGGCGTACAGAGAAAGGAATGCGTCGACAATGGATTCCCAATACCTGAACTTTGCACATTCGGCAGCCATTCGTACGTCGAGTCTTGGGATCTTTGCTCTTTCTGGCTGTCTTTTTTTTTCTTTCTCAATTTATTCTTACATGCGCTCAGGGGAGGGGGAACAGATTCGAATACGGTCAAGTGTCAACTAACCATTTGAAATAGATCAGAGCACGCAACAAGCCCTATTGTCGTCTGCTCGCGCGAGAAAGGACGATTTGGAATCTGCCTCTCTTCTACGTCCTTGTCATGAGAGCCATTTTCAGTTGAATCATCAAGAGTCTCCACCTTCTTCGCTCTTGCCGCAGGCGACGATTGGCCCTAGAATCCATTCATTCTACGAACAAACCCACTCAACGCTCAAAGTGTACAGGCCAGACACATTCCAAGGACAATCGGGTGCATTCCAGTCGGCGCCGCAGCCTCGACTACACACAAACTCAAGGCCGTTGCCTTCGAATCACACGGTACGGTTCAACGATTCTCAGCTAGCCATACTTGCTGTCGGCAATGCTGCCCAGATGGACAGCTTCAAAGATGAGTTGAGCCTTGCTGCCGGCAAGGTGACACCTGGTGTGGATGATTCTCCATACATCCCTTTGGCAGTCATAAGGCGCCACCCAGGTCACGGGACCCACTCGGCTGCAGGTACGTTGAAGCTACGTTTAGGTCCCCTAGTAGC
>SRPW01001177.1:0-11904 GCA_018360225.1 Claviceps pusilla | reverse complement strand
TCTGATCCTCTTTCTTCTCCTACTCTCCCCTTGTAAAACACGCACCCATACATATATACCGCAATCCATCCGCGTACCACAGAATGATACGTTCCGCCAACCCACCCCTCCATACGACAACAGCGCAAACGCCCTAAAACATTGTAAACGCGTCGATGGCCGCCCCAAACGCATCGTCAATCGGCTTGATCAGCCCCTGCGCGACGGCCCTGAACCCCTCGGGCACCTTGTCGACAATGGCGCCGCTCAGCTGGGCCGTCGCGCGGCGCTGCAGCTTCAGCTCGATGAGCACCACGGGCGACAGGATGAGCAGCTTGTCGAAGCGGGGCTTGTTGTCGACGATGGTGCGGAGGGTGGTCTGGACGACGGCGGCGAGGGAGCCCGTGGCGAGGGCCACGGCGAGGGCGCCGTCCAGGGTGAGGGGGTCGGAGGCGTGGGCGGTGGAGGTGGCGTCTTTGATTTGGCCGAGCAGGGAGGAGGAGGTGATGGTGATGGGGAGGGCGCTGAGGAGGTGGCCGCTCCAGGAGGAGACGCTGGTGCCGAGGTCGGTGGTCTTGTTTTGGATGGCGCCGAGGGCGGCCGCGATGGATTTGCCGTCGGCGGAGGAGGAAGACGAGGAGGCCGAGGCCGAGGCAGCGGGGTCCGGGGCCGGGGCCGGGGCCGGGGCCGGGGCGGCGAGCGTCATGATGGGGTTGAGGAGGAGGGGGAGGAGGAAAGGGAGGAGGTACATGGCCGCAGAGACAAGAGGGTCTACGTTGAAGGCTCGTCTGCTTGGACAGGGGTTGGGGTGCGGCGCCGGGGTTGTCTGGTATACTTGCTTTTTGTATTTCAAAAAAGGTAGAACCCCTCGATTGAACGCAATGAAAAACCAAGGCAAGTCGAAAAACCAACGTCCCTTTTGGAAAGAAAACACCTTCTCGTCGACAGACCAAGCCCGCGCTTTTATAAACAGCTCCATCGGCGCGCTCGAGATGGGATCATGAATCGTCATGCATGGCGGTGGGCAGTGAGCACGGCGACGCGGCACATGGCACATGCCAAGAGGAGAAAATGTCGGCATCGATCATGTTCCGTGTTCGTGTACATATGGAGTATGGACAGACGGAGCCAATGCTCTCCGGGGCACCTGAGACAGACAAATGTTCTCCCCCCCCCCCCCCGATGGAGAAGGACGACTTCTCTCATTCCCCCCTTTGACCCCTGGCGGCGGGCTCTAGATTCAGCTGAATCGGGGGGGGGGGGGAGGGCCGCTCTACGTCTGAGTGGGGTATATTGGAAAATATCGCAGACGGGATGGGAGCAAAACGGATCATGGAACCTCGCAAGGTGTGAAAGAAAGTTGTGAGAGCGGTGGGCCTTGCGTAGAAGGGCGATACTTGACACGCGAGTAGCTGCGTGATTTCCATGAAGATGGTGATGATGAAAGAGAATGAAGGGGGAGAGGAGGAAGGGGGAGAGAAGGAAGGGGGAGAGAAGGAAGAAGGAAGAAATAGAAGCAAAGGAAGAAAAAAAAAAAAGATTTTACATGATTTTATTTTGAAAAAGCCAAAAGTTCCCCCGGAATCGACTCCGGCGCCACCCCGCATCGCCGTTCGCAAACCACGCTCGTACCGAAAAGCCATGCAGATTCGCAGCTCTTCCCAGCCGTGTCTCCATTTCCCTCGTAATTTCATAACTCCAAGGTTCCGCCAGAAAAAAAAAAAAAAAAAAAAAAAAAACACAAGTCAACCATCAGTCCACTTGTTCCGCCCAATTCGGAGGCGGCCCAGTCCTCTCACAGAGGTAATCGCCCGTGTGACCGCCCCCTTTTCTGGCCCCCCCTGCAGGTCACGACGTTCGGCTGGATTCCTGGATTCCGGGGCCGGATCCTTTGTTCAGCCGTGTCTAATAAATTGCTGGGGGGAGGTGTGAGGTGAGCTTTGGTGATGGAGGAAGGGGGCATGTGAATATGAAGGCACTGGTAGAGAATGAGACGATGCGTGGAGATATCTTTTTTTTTTAACAAAAAAAAAGAAGAGAAAAGAAAAACACAAAGAAAATCAACTCTTGGCCACGTCTTATGGCTTCTTCATCTATTTAACCTCCTTGTTCTATTTGTCTATTTTAAATGTATTTTTGTATTTTATATTTTGTATCTTATTCCCATGTTTGTCTTCATCTTCTGCCTCCTTCCAGTCATGTACCATTGAACTCCCAGCTCTCCTCCGCCCCCAGCCACACCTCGTCGCGAGCGTGCTCCTACGTTCCCCCGTCCGCACTGCGCATACCATGTCTGGTGCGCCTCCGGAGCAATGGTGAATCGAGCGTGGTCGGTGTGTTTTGCTTTTGAGGAGGGAGGGAAAGCATGAAAAGGGCAAAAAAAAAGAAAGAAAGAAAGAAAGAAAATGACAAGAAAAGAAAAGAAAGAGAAAACACCGCCAACTTTTCCCGGGCAGGTCCCCAGTTGTATCGTGATTCGACAACGGCCCGCGCGCCAACCTGACAGACAGACATAAAAAAGAGAATTCTGGAAGGGTTCCTGGACCGATTTCCTGGACCGATTTCCTGGACCGATTTCTCTCCGCTTCCATCGATGTAGGAATAATGATCTCGCAAAAACTCCTTGGCGATCCGTAACGCTGGTGCTTCGAACCACTCATCATATTCAGACGGCCTAGCATGGGCGGCATCATTCGTGGATGAATCATCCCAACCCCAAACCCGGTACACAGCAACGGAGCCAGAAGTTGGAATCTCCTACTCAGACCCCTCAGACCCCTCACCCCCAAGCAAAACCTGCTCCGACAACATGGTATCGAAATAGCTCCGAATCTCAACCACCTTGCCCTCCCCATTCCACCTCATCAGCCAGACATACTCATTGTTGTACGGCTCGCCCGTCGTCCTCGTCGCCTCGCCCCGCGTTTCCACACTGCACCACCACCCATCTGCCTCGGGCTCGGCATCGACCACAACCCTCGTCACCACAAACTTGATGGGCGCGCGCAGCTTCCGCCCCAGACGCTTAAACGTGGCCTCGTCGTGCTCCTGCAGGCTGTAGCGCGTGCCGGCCAGGGAGTGCGCGTTGCCGGTGCACGTCCAGATGACGTCGGGGACGAGATAGTCGGTCAGGAATTTCTGGCGCAGGGCCAGGTCGTCGGTTTCGGCGAGGTGGGCGAAGGCGCGGCGGATGAGGTCTTTTGTGAGGACAAAGGGGGGCATGGTGTGGTTGTGTTGAGGGGGGCAGATATAAAGATGAGAGGGGGGGAGAGAAGGGCAAAAGTAATACCGATACTTATCAAGGACGAGAAAGAGAAGAGGATGATATGCACAGAGTGAAACTGTGAAAGAGATTGATGCTTTTGATTTGCCGCCGAGCGGGTCAGGGCCCACAATTCTGGCGCGGGGATGGTGGGAAGAATACCAACACCAATTTGTTATTTTATTTGATTTGAAATTATTTTCTTTTCTTTCTTTACTTCCGTAAACCTCCAGCATCGTGATGATATCCGCACATACACATGTCCCCAATTCTGCTCCATCATCCATTATTGCATTATACACACCAGATATTGGCAATAATACAATCATGTAAAAAACATCTGGCCTCTTAGTTTGAAATCTTGGAATTCACCTTGGACCTACACGCATCATTCACATTAGCAAACGTCGAAACACAATCCACCAACGCCCACATAACACGCAGTCACTCACCCCGTCACCTTTTCATATGCCGACCGCCCAGCATCCGTAATCTTCTCCTGCGTGTTGCGGTCGATGTTGTGTCCTGACTTTTTGGCAGCCATCCCGAAGGCTGCGCTCATCGAGATTAGTCTTCTCGCTGTTCTTCTTTCTCTTTCTCTTTCCATTTCTTTTTTCTTTTTTCTTTTTTCTTTTTTCTTTTTTTTTTCTCTTTACTATATCTTTTTCTCTTTTCTTCTCTTTTCGTCTTCACACACTACAAGAACCAACTCACCCTTATCAACATAATCCTGCTTCTCGCCCTCACTCCCGCCCTGAGCAGGGGCTTTCCCATCCCCTCCCGACGCAGAGTTGCCCTTCATGCCTGCGGCTGCCTTTTTGACGAAATCCATTGTAAGACCGTAAATGTACTGTGAGAATTTGTCTGCAATCAATCGAAGAGTTTATGAAACAAAAAAAAAATTACACTCGGACGTATGTAAACAGCGGAGAATATAAAACCGGAAGGGGTTACCGGGAGGGTTATCATAAAAGATCTACCGTGACTGACTGCCTAGTAGATTTACCCCCCCCCCCCCCAAACATGCTCTCGTCATGGCCGTGCCCGGATCCGGGACGACGACGTCACAGATCGGGAGATCGGTTCATGCGTGGCTCATGACGTCATGCTCATTGGCCACGACCACGCCCTTGTTCCGCCAAAGTCACGAGTTGCAACCTGTGCATCTACCAATTTAGTCGCCTCTTATTTATCCTTGGTTTTTAAACTCTCGTGGCCCATTTGCCCCAATGGGCATACCTACATAGGTACCTACCTAGGCACCTAGCCTGCGCGGACCTGTTTCCTCGTGATAGCCTCCGCTGAATTCCGTAATTATGCGTTTTATAATTAGAATACGCCGTCTTTTAATACCTTCTAATACTTATAGTTGCTTAAAATGATCACTAATCTGTCACGGGCCGTCACCAGGAGCAGGCGTGGCGCGCGTACATAGGTACTTACCAACATACATGTGTATACATGCTCTGTATATACTAAGACTGTGGAAACAAATTCCGTTTCCGTCTCTTATCATCCTTGTATGATGAATGCAACCACGACATGTTTTCAAAATCACTCCTACACCGACTCGGACACGGAATAGCGACAAACATCACTTTTGATGGTCCGTGGACTACTTGCAAATTATGGCCAACTCACACACGTCCCATCTGAAAACCTCGTGACGAATCGCACCATTTGCCGAACCTCACCAAACCCCACTGAAACTCCCTCATCCTTGTCCGCTAATCGCCAAATGGGTACGGGTGCAAGATTTGTCCGTAATACAGCTCCGAATCCTTCGACGCCAAAAATACAAAGCTCGGGGCAATTTCGCTGGGCTGGCCCGGTCGACCGAGCTGCGTCTCCTTGCCAAATTCCTTCATTTGCTCCTGGGGCCTGGAAGCGGCCTGAATGGGTGTGTGAACAGGTCCGGGGGCCACCGCGTTCACTCTGATGCCCCGACTCACAAGCTGCTTTGCCAGTGATTGGGTGAAAGAGTTGATGGCTCCCTTTGTTGCGGCATAGTCGACAAAGTGACTGGTTCCCCTGAAAGAGACAATGGAGGTGGTGTTGATGATGCTACATGCAATATGTCAGGGGTCATTCACACGCATGGATGGAAAAACTTGGAGACGGTGTTGAATAGTGTATAGAGATAGGAACACGGCACGGGGGGGGGGGGGGGAGAAAGAAAAAAAAAAAAAAAAAAAAACTTACGAGCCGCCACGCTCCATATGTTTGAGCGCGAATTTTGTCATTGCAAACATTTGCAAGATGTTTGACCGAAAGGTGCGTTCCACAACATCGAGGTCTATGTCCTCAAAGTTGTCACATTGCGTCTGGCCAGATGCATTATTGACAAGGACATCGATCTTGTTGAATTTTTCAACATGCTTCTGTACTGCCGTTTTACAGGCTTCGTTATCCGTCAAATCGCCAGCAATAAGAAGACACTGGCGGCCTTCTTTCTCCACCATTTTCTTTGTATCCTCGGCATCTTGTTGTTCGACGGGCAGGTAAACGATGGTCACATTGGCGCCCTCACGGGCAAACAATACAGCGATGGATCGTCCAATTCCAGAACTAGTGCCAACGTTAGGTCTAACCACAAAACGGAAAGACTCAGGGAACCAAAAAAAAAAAAAAAAAAAAAAAAACAGTCATGGAGATCAGGGAGACGTGGTTGGACCTACTCGCCGCCCGTTATGAGAGCATTCGACCCACTTAGTTTACCAGCAGCTTTGTACTCGTGAAGCTGGTCTTTCCCCTCTAGCTTGGTCGACTCACTTGCTGGATCCAATTTGTGCTCGAATCTAGCCGACAGAAGTCGCTACATCAGCTTTTGGACGAGATGTTACGACAATTTGTAGAAACCTACCCTGGCTGCTCATGACTTTGTGGCTCCTGAGGTGGTTGGAAGGTTCCTTTTTGTTCAGCCATGATGGGCAATTGATTATTGCAGGTTGTGAAAGGAAGAATTTGAGGTGCGCAGAGTTGGAGACTTGGAAACTTGCAATGGTCACCGGAAGAGATAAAATAGAGCAATGGCAGTTGAATGAAAGGCTCAAAGAGCACATGCTGACTGCTCTTGAGGTTGTGACATGATTGCATCCAATCGTCATCAGATAGATCAGATCGTCGTCATCAGATGAAACTGAAGCCTCGCCTGTCAAGTGAAATTCATGGTTCAATTTTCCGATCGGCCGATCTTTCGCGAGCAGTGCACGTCGTGACACGTAGTGGCTAATACGTGCTCGATACGTGCTCGATGAGGAAATCCATTCCATGTTGACGTTTAGAGGAAGGAGCTGTCGGCCAGCACTCCGACCAACAGGGGTGCGGCCAGGTGCCACGGGTGCCACGGGTGCCACACAGGTGCCAGGTGACGGAGGTTCCCTTCCGGATGCACTAGCGTCGTACGGACGCGGCTGCATCGAGAATCGCACTTTGCCATTACATCAACATGGCGCTGAGACACCGTCATCAACAAGCGGCGCCTCGCGCTCGCGCCTCGCTCAGGTTGCGCCAGTCGATTCCGGTACCAGACAACGGCGATTGCCCAAGATGGTTGATGTCATGATTGCCATGTGTCCCACGCTTCATCTACTACATTTCCCCGACTTCATGCTGGCCGGGAACCTGGACTGCCATTGTATCGACTTTTCGTTATTCCTGTACGGGCAAAACACTGCAGCAGCACTGTCTACGTTTGTGCCCACAAGATATTACAAACTCGTCGTCATTGCGTAATATACCCATGTTCTTTCATCTTCGCTTTTAAACAAAAAAAAAAACAAGGAAGAAAAAAAGGAAGAAGAAGAAATGACGTCCAAAACGGCCAAGGAGGACCAGCTCAAGGCCTCCATAGTGCAGCCTACCCAGAATGACAGAATCACGGCAGACTTCGGGACAAAACAGTCCAACACGGATGACTGGCTGCGAGTCAGTACAAACGAGAAGACTGGTCCCATGCTACTGGAAGACGCGTTTGGTCGAGAAAAGGTGCGTTTTGTACTTGCCGAAATATTGGAATAAAGTGAGATGGGACGGGCTGGGCTGGGATTGGCTGGGATGATATGCGAAGAGATGAGATGACAATTGCAGCGCTGACGTCAAATTCCAGATCCATCGATTTGACCACGAGAGAATCCCAGAACGTGTAGTTCATGCTCGGGGTACTGGTGCCTTTGGCACATTTCGGTTGTTTGAGTCTGCTCAGGATGTAACGCATGCCGGCGTCCTTACAGACACATCTCGCGAGACGCCCGTCTTTGTACGATTTTCGACGGTCCTCGGCAGCCGAGGATCTGCAGACACTGTGCGAGATGTTCGTGGTTTCGCCGTCAAGATGTACACGGAGGAGGGCAACTGGGACATTGTTGGCAACAACATTCCCGTCTTTTTCATTCAAGATGCCATCAAGTTTCCGGATCTTATCCATGCTGGCAAGCCTGAGCCAGACTGCGAGGTCCCTCAGGCCCAGTCGGCGCACAACAACTTTTGGGACTTCATGTACATGCATTCCGAAGCAACGCACATGTACATGTGGGCCATGTCCGATAGGACGATTCCTCGCTCGCTCAGAATGATGCAGGGCTTTGGTGTCAATACATATACGCTCCAAAACGCCAGGGGCGAGCAACATTTTGTCAAGTTTCACTTCACGCCAGAGCTGGGCGTGCACTCACTGGTTTGGGATGAAGCCCTCAAGATTGCAGGACAAGATCCCGATTTCCATCGCAAGGACTTGATGGAGGCCATCGAGAGTGGTGTGTTTCCCAAGTGGAAGTTTGGTATCCAGGTGATCCCCGAGGGCAAAGAAGACGAGTTCGAGTTCGATATTCTCGACGCGACCAAGGTCTGGCCCGAGGATCTTGTGCCCATCCGGTATATTGGCGAGCTGGAGCTGAATCGCAATGTGGATGAGTTCTTCACGGAGACTGAGCAGGTCGCCTTTTGCACCAGCCATATTGTGCCCGGCATTGGCTTCTCCGACGATCCGCTGCTGCAGGGCAGAAACTTTTCGTACTTTGACACGCAGCTTAGCCGACTCGGCATCAACTGGCAGGAATTACCCATCAATAAGCCTGTGTGCCCGGTCATGAACTTCAACCGCGATGGCGCAATGCGTCATACGATTGCCAAGGGCAAGGTCAATTACTGGCCGAATCGATTCGGCGTCCAGCCTGCGGCAACCGAAAAAGAGGGCGGGTATGTGGACTATCCTCAGAAAGTCCAGGGTGTAAAAGTGCGAGGCAAGAGCGACAAGTTCAAGGAGCATTTCTCGCAGGCCGAGCTGTTTTACAACTCCATGTCCGAGGTGGAGAAGAGTCACATCACGGCGGCTCTATCTTTCGAACTCGACCATTGTGAGGAGCCCATCGTCTACGAGCGCTTGACCAAGCGCCTCGCCGAAATCAACCTCGATCTCGCCAAGTCGGTTGCCACCATGGTCGGTGGTCCCAGCCCTTCACCATCCCCACGAAAAGCGCATGGCAAGAAAGCGGCAGGGTTAAGTCAGCTGGAGTACATGCCCGAGCGCGTCACCATTGCCTCGCGAAAAGTCGCTATTCTCGTTGCCGATGGGTACGACCCCGTCGCGTACTCTGCTATTTTCGCGGCTCTGAAAGCCGCCCGAGCAGTCCCCGTTGTTCTCGGTCCGCGACGCTCGCCCATTTTCGCCGCGGGAGAGGACAAGTCATCTGCCAAGGGGCTCATGCCCGATCATCATTTTGAAGGACAACGAAGCACATTGTTTGATGCGCTGTTCATTCCTGGCGGCCAGCGGTCCATCGATACGCTTGTCAAGATGGGCCGCGTGACGCATTACGTTCGGGAAGCATTTGGTCATCTCAAGACCATTGCTGCCACGGGCGAGGCTGTCGACTTGGTCAAACGGGCTGTTCAGCTGGACGAAGTAAAGCTCTCGGGGGACGGCGAGTCCGTGCTGAGTTACGGCGTGGTCACGTTGAGGCATCCCAAGCCGGAAGGGCTCACTGCTGTTATTCAAGCGACAAAAAATGCCAAGCACTTTTTGGACCAGGTGTTTTGGTCAATTAGCCGGCACCGATGTTGGGAGCGGGAATTGGACGGCTTGGCTTCTCAGGTGGCTTATTGATGCGGAATGCATGGGAGCACATGTTGGCAACGGGAGGCAGTCAGGTCCTGCATTCTCGCTAGATACCTTTGTGGTTTATTGTTGAAGAATTAGTGCGCCTTGCGACGTTGTGGCTGTCGCGGGTCATGGGAGTAATAAAGTCGTTCAGGCCATACATGCAATGGTGATGCATCCAGCCCGAAGGCGTTTTGAACCATTCCACGCGCCAGGTTACAACAATTATCAATATGAATGAGCCAGAAACGCCACCGCGGAGAAGCCAGTTCCGACGCAAAGCACGCGTGTCAATGGTCAACAAGCCTACAAGCGACCAGAATATCCATGTGTTCCAAGCCTTGCAGCTCCACGATTTCCGCCTCAGTTGTAGTGCGGCATGGGCAGATCATTCGACAGGCAGTGTTCAATTTCAAGGGGATACCTAGTTATTGATGTTCTGAATGCTGTCCAGAGAAAAAAGGGAAAAAAAGATTTTGGGGGGGTTTTTTTTTCTTTGAAGAAAAAAGAATTCTATTCATATAGATAAAGAAAATAAACAAGGATGTAAAATAAATTCAATAATCAACAAAAAGATAAACGAAATACAAGGGGTATAATCGTACATAAAAAATAAAAGCAAGTAAAATACAGATTAATGGATTAGAGAAATGAAATAAAGATGAAAAATACAACAAGTTTTATAAAATGAAATGAAAGACGGTGCCAACAGAGATGGTTTACAATTCTTTTTCTAAAACGGCTACCGCGATGTACAAGATTGCGCATGTTGCTCTCTCCTTTTTTTTGTCAACATACTTTTTGTTCAGAGTGTTTTGATACCGAATATGGTAGATGATGGAATGGAAATCATGCACAATCAATCACTGTATAGGATGGGGATCTCGCAAGACACATTGATATCTAGTCTTCTTGTCTCTCTATGCATGGCGACTCCCATCTTCGAGCCCAATTCTGCCTGCGACGTCTCGCACAGATGGGCCGTGATGCCCGCGATACGTCCTACCGGGCGCCGATACCCATGGGACATGTCCGCGGGACAGGACACGATAGTCCTTTACCATTTGGAATACCTCCCATGGCTCGATTTCGCCGCTTAGGAGAAAGCCCCCCAATGCCCTACATATGCCCCTTCTTGTTCTTCTTCCCGCCATCCCCACCACGACTCCTCCCCCCCTTGCGAATCTCCTTGCCAGCACCGTGCTTCTTTCCCCCCTCATCGCCCTGCGGCTTGCTAAGCTCCTGGTTCGCGCCGCTCACGCCCAGGGGATCGGCCCCCCCATCCGCCTCCTCCGAGGCCCGTCTGCGAGCCTCGCCCGGTTCATTGCCGCCCTCCTGGAACGCCGTCTGGGGAGCCGAGCTGGCGGCGTCGTCGTCGCGCGCCGACCTGGTCTGCTCTGCGCTCTGGGGCTTCAGCGACTGCCTGTCCTGGGCGTCCTTGTAGGGAATCCGTACGAGAGGCGAGGGGTGGTACGCGCGGTGGACGCGCGCACGAAGGAGGCTTGTCGTGCGTGGTAGACGGGGGGGGTAGATGGGCATGATTGATGGGGCGCTTTATTGTCGGGTGGGTTTGTGGTTGTATTTATGTTGTATTGTGTGTCTGGCGTCGTGTGTTGATGGGAAGTTGGTTGGGGGGAATGTTGAGGACTGTTTTTGTCTTCTTTTATTTATTTATTTTTTATTTTTTTTTTTCCGAAAAGAAAAACGTTTAATCTTGTATTTGTTGGTTAGAATTTATCTTTTTGATAAGAAGAAGTCGTCTTGTGAAGAGATTATTCTAAAGATGATCTTTTGTCTTTTGTAGTCCTTCGCGGCCTTGTGACGTCGTCCATTGCCGCCAAAACGTGCTCTTGACGTCATCTCCATGAAAACATGGCCACGACGGCGACGACGGAGCAGCATCGATGGTTAGCGGGGCTGGTTCGGTGTTTGGCAAGTGCCAGGTAAGTTCATTCGTTTATTCTCCATGGAATGGCACTAGGGGCATTTTGCTAGTTTCATTAAGGGGGGTTGATTTCGTTTATTATCTATTCTTTTTGCTCTTGTTTCCTTTTTATTTTTATTTTTTTTATGTCCTATTTTTTTTTTAATGTCATCTTTTGCTCATGCCGGACACGTCTACGCCAGTATGAGCCCCTGCTGTGTAGTTCTCGGTCCAGGTCTCGCCCTCCAGGCCGCCGAGGTAAGAAACGGACACGTACGGAGCCGTCTAGTCGTCATTCCGATGCAAAGCATACAAAACGTCCAAAACCAACCCATCACATGCCCCTCAAAAATACCCGCACATGACCAAGTCCTCTGATTTCCAGTTTCCAGTTTCCAGTTTTCGAGTAATCCCCAGTGCCCACAGACTGTTCGGGCGCTTCTGCCGGAATGGCTGCTAGATGGGGGACGCATGCACCGCTTTCTATTCATGTCATTGACCGGCTTCGCTGTTTGGTTACTCTTTTTTTCTTTCCATTCTCGTTCTTATTACGCCTCGGCAATGCTGAAATGAATGGCGTTGAGAGCAGACTGGCGGATGGGGGATGGAGGGCCCAGACCAGCGGCTCTGTTCGGGGGAAAT
>SRPW01001176.1:0-11905 GCA_018360225.1 Claviceps pusilla | reverse complement strand
TTACTATACTCTTCCTTATTAAATATAATAAATTTAAAGATATCTCTTACTAATAAAGCATTAATTTCCTTTTAATTAAATACTTTAAATAATTATCCCTTAGTAGTAATCTTTCCTTACCTATATAGGTTAACTACTAGCTTCTAGTTACCTTTCTCTTTTTTAGTAAGGAAACTTATAGTGCTAAGTTCTTTATTATTTTAATTAGAATCTTTAGTATAAGTTAGGATAAGTAAGTGCTTTCTAGGTCTTCTATATCCTTATTATAGTGGTTCTTATAGTAATTAACCCTTATTTATATTAGTATTCTCTATATTATTTTCCTTGTCTTTATTATTAATTTCTTTTATATTTATAGGCTCTTTTATATTATAGTAGTATAGCTTTACTACTATTAAGTAGAATTTTATAGGTCTATAGGGTAATTCTATAGTATAGGTTTTGCAATTAGATAATAGTAATTTATAAGAACTATACTAACCTTCTTTCTTACACTAAACGTAAACTTTTAATTATAATAGTAGTGAGTGTAATAGAAAGGTATTTAGACTATTCTATATATTAAGGGCGTTAGAGACTTACCTTTATATAAGGCAATGCTAAGCTTTATTAGTAGCTTTTTATAGTAAAGTAGCTCTTTATACTATTAAAAGACTTAAGGGGGAATTATATAATATCTATAAATATGCCCTAAATATAAGTAAAGTTAGTATAAAGCTATTAGGTCTAGTAGAGTTATTAATAGCTTTAATAGCTATTTATAGTCTCTAGGAAGGGCTAAGAAGGTTTCCTATCTTATTCTTAATAATATTATATACTCTTTAAAGGGGGGTATAATATCTCTTAACCTTTTTAATACTATAGTGTGCCTTAATAGAAACCTTTTCTATATTAATAGCTATTTAGTGTATAATATACTAGAATTCTATAGAAGTAAAGTTCTTTTTAGTATTATAAATAATGTTATTTAAGGGACCTAAATAAGTATTAATCTAGCACTTTTTTAATATATTTTATATATTTTAGGCTTTTTACTTTTAGGGCTTAAGGAAGTATATAGCTTAGAATATAGTTACTATATTAATAATATATAGTATAGGTTTATTATTAATTTAGAGGATATTAATAATAATTTTATAGTTAAAGTTTATATTATCTTTTAATATAAACTTAAATTATTTTAGGGCTTTGCTATAAAGTTAATATTAAAAGTATTTATAGGAGAGTCTCTTAATAATCCTACTAGTTACTAATTTAGTAGCTTATTACAGTAGCTTTATAAGTCTAGTGACTAAGGGATAGCTAAAACGTTAGTATAATTAATATATTTTAGCCTTTAAAAGGTAGAAAGCAGTAGCTTTATTAGGCTATAGAATCTACTAAGAGTGTCCCTA
Source organism: Claviceps pusilla (assembly GCA_018360225.1). Lineage (NCBI taxonomy): Eukaryota > Fungi > Ascomycota > Sordariomycetes > Hypocreales > Clavicipitaceae > Claviceps > Claviceps pusilla. Next base: position 10,511 of record SRPW01001176.1, on the reverse strand, counting down.
TTTCTATATAATTAGGACCTTCTTTATGCCTTAAATTAGTATATTTTTAAGGTTATTAAGCTTTATATTTATTTAATCTATATTAAAAATATAAAATAGAAAGGGAGTAGCTATATTAAGAATATAGAATTTAATAGTTCTAAAGGTAGTAGGAATATATAAGATTCCTAAAGAAATTACTAAACCTACGCTAAAGTTAACTATGTGTTAGCTAGTAGGCTTAATCTTTAGATATAGCATAATTCTTTATAAAGCTATAGCTTATAGTGCTCCTATTATAGAAATCCCTACTGCTCCTATATCTAGCATAATTCTATAGAAAATATTACTAGAATATTAGTTATTTAAGATAAAGCAATCTATCTTAAGGGTTTCCTTCTATATTATAGGGGTTATGCTAAATAACTTATAAGTAGTTATATTATTTATATTATTCTTAAGTATATATAAAAGGGATTAGGCTTAAGAAGAGGTTAGTTTCTTATAGAAATCTATTTAATTAAATAGTCTAAATAGATTTAGTGGCGAATGTATAAGAAATTATGTAAATATTAGCTTAGGGGTTATTATATTACTTATTAGTGTAGTAATATAGGCATTTAATGCCTCCTAAGCTAGGTGCTTATCTTCTTTATTATTAGTTACCTTAGGTTTTCCCTTATATTTAAAGAGAAACGCATTAAAGCTATATTTAAAGGGAATTCGCTTATAGTTCTTACTTTTTTATTAGAAATCCTTAGCTTTCTATTGTTTCTATTTTATATAGGATATTAACTAATATTCTACTTATTAATATATAAAATATTTATATAAAAAGCATAATTTTTATAGTAATTAGCTACTAGGGTGCTAATTAAATAGTTATTTATATTACTAATTAGTAAATATTATTTTATTATTATCTTCTGTTGTATTTAGTGTAGAAGATAGCTATTATAATATTTTAATTAATTTATTAGTGTATAAGTATTTATAGAGGTCTCTAATAACTCCTTTATAGGTTAGAGTAAGGTTAAATATAGTAAGCTTATATTTAAAAACACTACTAATAGTAGTAATAAGCTATTACTAAAGCTTTATATTTACTATAGAAGCATTAAAGATTCTATAATAAATATAGCAAAGTTATTTTAGCATTTAGTTAAGGTATTAAAGCTTAGTCTTCTTAGGGTTATTAGTAATAACCTTTTAAAGGGAAATGCTGTTCTATTTAATGTAATAAAACTACTAATTACTCTTAGTTTTAAAGTAATTCCTAATAGTATTAGTAAGGTTATAAATTATTAATTCTTTTTTAGTAAGTTTATTAAAATAATAAGTAAGAGTATCCTTCTTTAGTATAATTAGAAAAGCTCTTGCCTATAATGTCTATAGAATATTGTTTTATATGCATTAATCTTTAAAGATATTTATCTTTAAAATAATAAAATTATATAATTTCTTGCTATATTTCTTATTAATTATATAGCTTTTATTAATTTCTCTAAGAATATAGTGGATTTAGTTAGGGGTTAGGTCTATTAATAGCGTTAACCCCTTTAGTGGTTTTACCTAGGCTTTTTATATTAATAAGTCTAGTAACTTAGATTCCTTATAAATTTATTAATTAATTAATTAGGAATTATTAATAATGCTTTTTGCTTGTAGAGAAATAGGAATTTATAGTTAGTATTATATAGATTAACTAGGGAACTAGCGTTTAATCTGCTCTTTTAATGCATTAATAAAAGTAGTAAGGGAAGTAGTGTATTGTAAACCTTTTGTTAATAAAATTAGTATACTATTAGTAAGAAGGAAATTCTATAAGTCCTTTTATAATATTATTAGAATTTATTAAAAATTATTAGTAGTCTAACCTTTAAAGTCTTTATAAAAAGTATTAAAAAGTTAGAGGTTTTTCTACTTTAAAATGTTATACTAGTAGAGGATAAAAGCAGCCTAGTTATTAATATACTACTAATTCTTATATTTTTTTAGTATATTATTCTGGTATATTTTTTATTCTAGGGTAAGAATATCTATATATTTATATATAATCTTAGAGAGGGAATCTAGTGACACTTATAATATAGTAGTGTTAGGATTACCTTAGGTAGGATTCCTTAATAAATCTTAGAATTCCTTATTACTTCTATATAAAGATATTCTTATAATTAGATATTCTATGTAGTTTTTAACTAGCTTTAGTTAAGATTTAGTGTTTTAATCTTATAATCTTTATATAAGCTTTAGTATAATAAAGGGTTAGTTAGTAAGATAAATAAGGGTTTTCCTATAAATAATAATATAAATTATAAGGAATTCTATATTCTAGAAGGTTAATACTAGCTAAACTAGTAAAGAAATCTATTTCTATTATAAGAAAGCTATGTTTCTAGAAGTTTAATACTAGCTAAACTAGCAAAGAAATTTATTTTCTTTTAGTATAAATTCTCCCTATAAGCATAATAGAAGTTTTATCTCTTCTAAGTAAATCCTTATAAATCTATAGAATAATATATTTTAAGGATAGATATAACTTACTAATTAGTGTTAGTATTCCTTAGGATACTAGTAATTCTCTAAGGAATACTAAGTGGATCTAAGACTTAGTAATATAATATAGGGTCTAGGAAGGTATTTGTAAAAAGGTCTAATTCTATTATAATTAGTGCTATTTAAAGGGGCATTTTATAGCTAGTGTTAAGGCCACGAAAATGCCGTCGGATTCCGCAGTGAAAACTCTACACACGCGAACTAATTAGAAGAGTCGGATTCCGCGGCTAATGTGGCCGCGAATCCGGCTCTTCCCGGTTGTGCCACGTTGTCATAGAATGCAGCGATTCCAACAGAAGCAGTATAGGTTAGAAGGGGGCACTAACCTTTAGTGCTATAGCACTATTTTTTAATATTTTTAGCTTATATTAAGTAAGCTTTATAGGGCTAGGCCTATAATTAGCCTAGCTATATAAGGGTTAATAGTAGCAGTGCATTAGAAAGGGACTAGTACTTACTCTAAGTATAAGAATTAATTTTATTATAAAAGTAAGCAGTATTTTTAATAATACTATAGTTAGTTTAGGGCAGTAATAGGGCAGCACTGCTGTGAAAATAGGAATAGGGGTATACTTATAATAAAAGTAATAGATAAAGAAGAAAGAAAGAAGGGAAGAGCCTAAAAATAAGGAAAAAAGAGTAAATATAGTGTTTCTTTCTCTTTTTATTATATAACTAATAGATAGCTAATAATTAGTTTAATAATAGCTAGTTACTAGCTAGTATAGCTAATACTATAAAGGTATAGAAGCTAGAGAAAGGTTTTAGGTAAGGAGGTAGTAACCTAAGGGAATTAGCTAGGGATTAGCGTAGAAAATAGGCTAAGCACTTAAGGTAACTCACTATAACTTATAAACTACCCCTAAGGGTAATCTACATTATTACTGCGCCTCTACTAACCTAGTCTAATTCCTATTTTGCACTATACACTCTCCTATAATACTAGTTAAGTTTAGCTAGCAGCACACTACTTCTTATAATTAGAACTAGCGTAGAGCTACTATAGCTCCGCTATAAAATACAGAAAAAGGTTATATATAGGTTTTCCTCCCTGTGCTAGGGTTTTTTCTATATAGTTTAAGTAGCGGTGGTACTAGTATTAGGCTCACAAGCCTAACTAGAGTAATAATAATAATATTTAGTTAAAGAGCTTAGAATTACACTTTTAGCTTAGGGACTAATTACACTTTAGGGAACTTCCTTATATATATTATAGGCATTAGGTTTATGCCTAAAAGTTATAGCCTAAAGCTCTTATTAGTAATAAGAAGAAATATAATTTATAGCTATAGTATATTATAACTAGGGCTTCTATGCCTATAGTGTGTACACCCTTTAATAGTAAGTAGCTTACTATAAGGTTATTACTGCTTTTACTAATGTTTTTTTTTTTCTAATTTATAAGGGTAAGTATAAAATATACTTTTTATAAGTGTAATAATAAAGCTTATTCTTATATAAAAAAACTTCTTTCCTTTAACTTATATTCTTACTTAGATATTACTACTAACTTACTATATTTTTTTAGTAAATTATATATTAAGTATATCTTTATTATAAAGTCTTTTGCTTTATAAAAAGAAAGACTAATAACTTAAAGTACTACTAAATTCTAGTATAGCTTTTTAAGTCCTAGTATAAGCTTACTACTAACTTGCTACTTAGGGTCTACTTACTACTATTTCTATATTAAACCTTATACTTAATAAGTAGAAAAATATAGATAAATTAGGATACGCTAAAAGGTTTTAATTATTATATAAGCTTACACTTAAGCAATAGCGCCGCTAGGATGTAGCAATCTAGTAGCTAGTATTTATAAACTAGTTACTTATTGCTATTAACTAGTTTAATTATTTATAGTTTATTTATAAGAACCTATTTAGTAAGTTTTCCTTTTCTTTTTTTTTATTAATATTACTAACTTACTACTAAGTTATTAATTATCCCTTATCTATACGCTTTAGGTCTAGGTAGGCTAACAGCCCTTTCACTACTCTACTATACTTAGTTAGGCTATATATATTCCTAGAGGCATTATTTAATTTAATAGGGAATTTAGCTAGGGAGGAGGATAACGAAGAGGAATTATAGTAGTGATATTACTATAAGGAAATAGCTTATTATTTTTATATTTTTTTTTATTATTGTTTTTTTTAATAGCTTTACTTAACTAAATAGACTTGCTTTTACTAAGATAAATATGCGTTATTTTTATTAACTTATTCTACTTATAACTTAGGGGGCTACCTAGCTATATAGTAACTGCTTATATTCCTTAATTAAGTTTTTTAAAGTAAAGTCTCTTTATAGTACTTATAAGTTTTTTATTTTATTATAGCCCTTTTACTTTACTAGGTATTTTTATTGTTTACCCTTATATTTATAAGTTATAATTTATTCTACCTTATATACCTTAGTGTCTTTCTTAAGAGATAGCTACACTAGCATTACTTCTTCTTAGTATAGGTTACCTTTAAATAGCTTAAGGCTTATAATATTAAATATATTATATAGTTATAATATTAAAGGTAATTTAAGTTAGTAGGTAAGGCTATAATAACTAACTTTCTTAGTAATTTAATAAGGTTTTAAATATTTTATTATAAGCTTTTAGCTTAGTTACTATAGATTAATATTCTTTATAAAAAGGAGAATATAGTCTTTAATATTAAAGTTTATTAGCTTATACTTAGTATTATAGTATTTTATATACTAAGCTTAGGTATTACTAAAAAGCTGCTTTATCTCTATATACTTAGCTTATAGTTTTTTTACCCTAACTTCTATATATTAATTAATAATATTTAATAGCTTTATTACTTAGTTTAGTCCTTTAGGTTTATACCCTTATAGTAACTTTACTAGTATATAGCTATAAGCTATATAATAGCTAGTGTTATATATAAATTATATAAAAGCTAAGTAGTTAAGCTAGTTAGTCTATTATATATATCTAAAAGCTTATAAATAATATTATAAGATTTAGTTTATTCTCTTAGTTTAATTATTTATTTAAGGGTAAAATATAGTGCTAAGTAGCTACTTAGTTATTAAGAGGTAGTAGAAGGTTCTTTAAAATTTACTTATAAAAATAGTGCCTTTATTACTTATAATACCTTTTAGTACTTTATAATCCTAAAAGATATTCTTAATAAAGATAGTTACTAAGTTATTATTAGTTACCTTTATAGTGTGTCGGGGGGAAAGTCCCTTGTCCCTGTATTTCTGACAGCCGCACGCAGCCACGCAGCCGCGCAGCCGCGCACAAGATGACAGCTGTTAGTAACTGCGGTCACGTGACTTCCACCCAGTATATAAGCAATGTAAATTGCTAAATTTATAGATAGAAAAACAACCCACACTTAAACCTTTAAAAAGTTTAACCACTTATGGCTAGCTTACAGCCGTTAGCGGCTATAAGCTAGGTGTTAGGCCTTGAATTATGATATATTTTGTTTAATATTCTAGATTTTTCTATTTAGTGCCGGACCGTAATTCCAATGACTTTGGATCCCTATTATTATCTTCGGTGCCGGGCCGTTATTCCAATAACCTAACTAGGATCCCTATTATTATCTTCGGTGCCGGACTGTAATTCTAATAACTTTCAATTATTATTCTTCTTTTTCTTCTTCTTTTCTTCCTTTTTCTTCCTTCCAACAACTGCTAGCCAGCCAACAACCTCATAGCTACACTAGCTTACAGCCACCCACAGCTGCTAGCGGCCATAACCTAGCTCGTTGGGGGGGGTGTTGTTCTTTTTCCCCCCGTCACAATAGTTATAGTAATGTATAGTGTATACTTAGAAAATCTATCTATTACTATTAGAATTGCGTTATATATCTTACTATTTACCTACTTAACTAAAGGTAAGCTTATAATAAAATCTATTAAGATTTCTTGGAATAGTCTCTCTAGTATTAGTAATGCTGCTAGCTTACTATAAGGTTAGTGTAACCTTAGCTTATGAAGCTAATAATTTATATTATTATTAATATAGGTTTTAATATTCTATTTTAGCCCTAGCTAGAAATATTAGCTTATAACTTATTTAATTATCTTACTAACTCTATAATAGCTTACTATAAGGTTATTATAAGTTAGCTATAAAATCTTGCTTTTTATATTAGCTAGGATATATACCTAGCCCTTATATAATAGTAGCCTATTTCTATTAATTATTTAGGTAGTACTCTTTAAGGGCACTAGTATCTTACTATTACTTAGTAGCTCTAATTACTACTATACTAAGGTATCCTTTAACTATATAGACTTTAAAGTCTTATATATTAAAGTAATTAATATCTTATAATTAGCTTAATTAAAGATTAACTTAATAAAGGTTCTCTTAATAGCTAATAACCTTACTATAAGCTTTTAGTAGGTTCTCTTTTTAAGTAAAAGTCTACTATATAATAAATAAGGCTAACCTAAGTGCCTTATAAAGTTAAGGGAATATTTAGTTTTATTCTTTAAGACTTTAATATCTTAGCTACCTACCCCCTTACTTATAGTATATATACTATATATTGACTAGTTCTTTAATAATATCTAGGCATTTAAACCTAAACTATTAGGCTCTAGCTATAAACTTATTTTATTATAAGGTTAAAGTATACTAGCTTTAACATATATTATTTTATATAATTTTTCTTATACTACTTACCCTTTAATCTTTAAAGAAAAGATATAAGCTAAATACATTATATTCTACTTTATTATTACTTATATATAGTTTAGTTATAGCTTTTCTTTAGTAGGTAGTAAGGTTAATTAGTATAATAATTTAGTAACCTTATTCTAAATATTTAGGGTATTAGTTACTAGCTATATATTAGGGCTATACTGCTTACTAGCTATAAACTTAGTAAGAAATAGTAGTAAGTGTAATATATATGCTTTAGCTACTACTTCTTTTAAGAAATAGTTTAGTTTTTAGAATAAGTTATTTATAGAATTTAGCTTACTTAGTTAATATTTTATAATAAAGTTAAATAGGCATAGCTTATTAAGGGTATTTACTTAGTAGCTAGATAGCTTTAGCTTTATAGTAAAATACTTATAGTTTAAGTAGTTTATAATTACTTAAATAGGATGCTTTAAATAAGCTAGGTAATGCCTTTATATTTAAAAAGCTTTCTAAATAGTAAAAAGCTTGCTATTTAGTGTTATATATCTTAGTTCTAGCCTTAATAGCTTTTATAATATATAAGCTATAGGGTGCTAGCTATCTAGCTATAGCTAAGCTATAATAGCTTTAATTATAAAGGCTAATATATTTATTTCTATTCTTAGTAATGCCTTTAAATTAAAATAAATAAAAATAAAGGCTTTTAAAAACTTTTACTTAAATTAATTAAATATAGCTAGCTTACTATTACTTAGCTATAGAGTTCCCTTATTATCTCCTTTTAATAAGTTAGTAAGTAGGATAGTAATTTTATTATATTCTTAAATAAAGTATTTATAAAATTCTATAAATCTAAGGAAATATTAAATATCTAATATACTATAAGGTAGCTACTACTCTACTACTGCCTAAATATACTTAGGCTTTATCTTAATACTATTAAGTATTATTATAAAGCTAAGGAAGTTAATATATATTATAAAGAATTTATATTTATTAAGGTTAGTATAAAGCTTAGCCTCTTAGAGTTTCTATAAAACTTATTAAATATACCCTTTATACACTACTAGGTTATTACTATAAATTAAAATGTTATTAAGATAAATAATATAAATAGTATTAATAAGCTTTTCTAGTGTATTATTAATATATTCTTAAAAGGTAGCTAGTGTATTTATAAGGATAAAAGGCATTATAAAATATTTAAAATGCCTATATTAATAATAGAATATAGTTTTTTACTTATTACCTTTATAGATATATAGCTAATAGTATATATCTTTTAAGTTAACTTTTATAACTACTTTTACTCCCTTTAATTAGTTAAGGATTTCTAAAATTAAAGGTAATAAAGCCTTATTCTTCCTTATAACCTTATTAAGGCTATAATAGTTAATATATAGCCTAAGCTAACCTTCTTTCTTTAGTATAAATAGAATTAGAGCATTTAAAGAACTTATTAATTATTAAATCTATTCTTTTTACTATATATTAGTAAGATATTTATAGAGAATCTATAGCTTTTTCTTAGTAAAGTTATAAATTAATCCCTAAGGGGGTGTCTTACTATTAATTAACTTAATTATATATATATAGCCTTCTAAAGCTAGGAGCTATCCTATAAGTTCTTTTAAGAATATATTTATAAACTTAGTATATACCTTTAGTAGCTTTTTTATAGCTAAGTTACTATTTACTTACTTATTATCTTTACTTTATATATTAAATTAAGGTTCTTCTATATTACCCTTTACTATTTATAGGCTTATTTTATTTTTATTATTCTTTAGTATCTCCCTAACCTATACTTAAGCTAGCATTAGTAATATAATTATATTCTTTCTTTTATAATAAATTTACTTTAAGTGCTTTATAAATATAAGGTATTCTTATATTATTAAATATCTTTAAGTCTTATTATTTTAAAATAAAATTTATAGCTTATAGATCTTTGCCTAGTTAGTACTTAAGAGTAGGTCCTTTTATATATTAATAATATAATAATAAACCTAATATATTTTACTATAACCTATACTATTAGTAATACTAACTAACTTATTTAATATACCTTTATACTTAAGTAAATTACTTAAGGCATTAACTAGTAATATAGTATTTACTTTTATATTTACTTAGTCTCCCTTATTTAATATTTTTAAGTAAATAACTAATCTTTCTACTTTTAAATTAAATAATACTTTTATAGCTACCTAGCAGTAATTCTACTATATAAATGCCTTTATTTTTATTTTATTATTTATCTCTTTATTTTTATCCTTATTAATAACTAAAGTGTTTATTTTATAAGGGGTATTAGTTATAAAGAGAGTATAGCTTTAAGGCCTATTAGTATTAATTAGAATTAAGTTTATATTTAAGGTTTTAAGCACTAGGACTTTATAGTGTAAGTAGTGCTAGCTTATAGTATACTAATTACTTTTATAAATAATATAGTTTAGTTTTAGGCATCTTAGGGAGATATACCTATTCTTTTAGCACTTATAGTACTAGATATTATTAAAGTCCTTATTATTAAAAAGCTTATAGTTATATTACTCTTAGCTTATTACTAAAGAGTATAATTTTTATTATTTATATTCTACTAAGGTTAATTATTTTTAATTACTTAAGGATTCTTTATTAATATCTTCTATTTTTTTACCTTAGCTTTAAAAGTAATTTTAGCTTTAAAGAAACTCTTAGCTTAGTATTTACTTTTTAGTAGTAAGGTTGAGGCTATTTAGAAATATATAAATTTAAAGTTATTTTAAAATAGCTTTAAAAAGCTTAGCCTTAACTTTACTTTATTTCTAAAAAAAGGTTTAGAATAATATTTAATTATTCTATTAAAGGTTTATTAATGCCTTAATAGCTTTTAAGTAGTATATATTCTTATTAATAGTTTCTATTTTAAGCTACTTTATAAATCCTAACTAAATATACTCTTTAAAGTTTATAAAGCTATTAGTAATAGTATATTATATTTATTAGTGCTTTATATTATTAATAAGGTAGCTATTAGTATACACTACCTTAGTAGTATTCTTAAGGAATATATAAGGGTTTATAGTAAATATTATATATAAGTTTAATAAGAAATTTTAAAGGCTTTTATTGTGATAGATTCGAGCTAGAGGCTCGGATCCTTAGCGGAGCAGGAGAGGAGCATATGCAGCGACCTACCGTACCTATAGGGCAAACCCTATAAATATATATTATATATAGAATAGGTATATAGTAGAGGGAGATAGCAGTCTTCCCTTCCTCCTTATAAATAATAATAACTTTATTAACACTAAATTATAGTTACTATTTAGGCTAGTCTATAATAATTATTATTTAT
>SRPW01001175.1:0-11909 GCA_018360225.1 Claviceps pusilla | reverse complement strand
AACAGAAGAGGATACGAGTGAGGTCCAAAGAAACGTACCTCAATCAGATCCCACAGCAATACATCGCCAGCCGTGTCCAAGGTCAGTACTCGTCTTCGGTCATTGAGCATCCTGTGTTTCAACAGTCCAAATTGTCCTTCGATAGTGTCCTCGGGTGCTTGATGAACCGGCTTTGCTTCAGGATCTGGTTGCTGAATCACCAGAGATTCCGAGCCCCGCCGGGCCAGTGTCTCATTAAGAGTCCTTGACTCGGCGTCGAAAGGGGTGCGGCAAGGGAAAACGGCAGTGTTGGAAATGCGGAGTATGGATTCGAGATATGTTCCTTTTTGCTTCGTAATCTGCCCATTTGTCGCCATCGTGGTTGCCGAATCGTGGTATTGTCGATTGGACGCAGTTGAGGAAGCAGTTCTCAGGTATCGAAACCTCTCGGAAAGGTTGGTGTCGGATATTATATCGACATCTCCCCACCGGTTGACAGAAGATCGATTGGTGGCTGTCCAAATGTGACCGCGCGCGGCAACAACTTTGGACACACCACAGTGCTCCTGGGCTATGGCTAGACTAAGTCCGTTGTCCAAATCGTCCATGCTGCCACGCACGTCTGTCTTGGCCACAAGACCGGAGCGGTCACTACTGTAGAATATCCCAAGGCTCGGATCGTCAGAGTATAGTGACCAGATACTGTCGTCATGCATTGTGAAGGTATACATGCAACGTCCACCTTTGACACTCCACATTTTAATGGTCTTGTCGGCACTCGCACTCAGGATAATATCGCCAGAATCGTCAATGAGAATGGAGCGAATGTTGTCCAGATGTCCCACCAGTTTCGAAATCTTGTCACCGGTTCGGGGGTCATAGAGCCGTATCATCTTCTCCGGGCCTCCACTGGCAACAATGTTCCGGCTGACTGCGAGGGCATATACAGATCCCTTTTCGAGAATCTCCTCGCCCTTGACGTCGATGTCGAGGACTTTTCCAGCCCCGTTCAAATCCCACAGGCAGATTTTCCGATCCAAGCCACCAGAGGCGACCCAATTCGCATTCATGTGCGCAGGCGGAGTGGCCACACACTTGACGTAATCTGCATGTTCTCCAATGGCGACGGTACGGTTGCCGTCTTCCTCCGAGAATGGCCGCCATATTTTGACGGTGAGGTCAGAGGAGGCTGAAACCAAGGCAGTGTTGTCCAGTGCCAGAGTAATGTCGTTGATCCAATGAGTATGAGGGTGAGCTTGCGAGCGAAACCGTGTTTGTGTTTGTTTGGCATCTGCAGAGCCATCGACTACACCGGCGATTCGTGGGCGATGGAGGTCGAGGTCGAGATCGAGGTCCCAAGCACAGACGATGCCATCGCGACCACCAGTATAGCTACCAAACGAGCCTTGTCAGTGCAGTTCGAGAGGGACGTACGTGAAGACCATCTTGATGGCGGGTGAGGCTCTGCGATATAGAAGCAAAGGCAAAGACAACCTCTCGAAGGTGGCCGGGGGGGGGGACCCTACAGAATGCCGTTGTCTGCATCGACAGCCAGACCGTTCACGCCGAGCCGGTGACCACCGGCAGATGACTTGGCGTTCTCTAGAACTGTGAAGACGAAAAGATATTGATGATCAGCATGGTGTCTCGGGGAGGAAGCATGAATGGAGGCTGGCGCAGGAACGACGGGAGTCGACAAGGTTGGCAGTCAAACTCGACACGTTGGAAGGCTGACAGGCTGGCAGGCTGGCACGGTAAAGACAACAGAAGCCAAGGCCCACAATGGCAGGCAAGGGAGATTTTGACGGAGCGAAAGGATGAGAGAGCGAGAGCGAGAGCGAGAGCGAGAGCAAGGAGATGCTGCTTGATTGCATACCGTAGCTGATTCTTTGGCGTGCCTTTTTCGCCATTGCGCAAAGGTAGGCGGCGTCGGGCCCGCACACAGGTGGCCAAGGTCGGACGGTCCTGGATTAAGATTTGCGAGAGATGCACCTGGCATTGCGTTTAGTGGAGGCAGACTGGTAATGTTGGCATCTGGACCGGCCCAAGGGGTTGCAGTGCTGGGCAGAACAAGTACATGTAACATTGAACGATTTGAAGCAGATCAGATCAGATCAGATCAGACCAGACCAGACCAGACAAGTCTGAGTCTGAGTCTGGACCTTGGAGCAACTGGAGCTCTCCGGAGTCCTGTGTCCTGTCCCCCGCGCGGACGTCCCCACCAGATCCGGCTTCACTGGACCTTCCCTGCAAGAAGCGCAAGTACCCCTGCAACATCCAGTCGTCCTGCATGCCTCCCAAGAACCAAGAGCCAAGAGCCAACAACAAGACGCTCCTTCCCTATTCCCTCCTTCCCTCCGACAACCCGACACCCCGAAGCTCCTTCCCTCCGGCCTTCCTTCCCGCCGACCCTCCGACGAAACGGGGACCGCTCGACTTTGGTGGTGACACGCACGCCAGTCGCAAATTGGCTTGCTTGTGCACGCAAACGGCCATCTCGGACCGAATCTCATGCGCTCATGCCTTGCTGCGCTCCATCATTCTCTCTCGATTTTCTCGATCTTCTCGATCTTCTTATTCTCGCTAATTATCTTGCTCGGCCATCATGTAAATAGAGTTTACAGCACCACGCCCAATAACCCTGTCCATGGCAATTTGACCCTGGTGGAATCTAACAGAATAAAAGGAGCGCCCGCAAAATGCATAAAACAATAAAAGTTACTTCGCTCTTTCCAACAAAACGCCATTCTCTTGGTCTTTGCCCGCTCATGCTTCCTTATGCTCGTCCTTCTTTCGTTCCATTTCCCGCAGACCACGGCCTGGCACCCGTCCTTTCCAAGCGTAAGAGGCATTTCACCGCTGAGATCGGTTCGGTCGCAAAAGGTTCAAACTTTGTTCGCGGCCAGTTGTCGTGACTATGTATGTCTGGACAGTCGTTCCCATGTCATGTTACATGCAGGTGCAGCAGCATCCCTCCGAACACCACCTAGATGATCTGAAGCCTTTTGTGGCCTCGCATTGTGGACAGTCGTCTGCGTCGATGGAAACCTCCTCCTTTTTTGCACCGTGACAGTCTTCCCGGAAACATCTAGTATAACCTCGGAGCACTCGGTGTTTGCACCGATGCTCGACAACGACTCGAGAACACATGCGTAAGTCGACTGCGGCGACCGGGATTGTGAAAAAAAAAAAAGAAGAAGTAAAGAGAACCGAAAGTAGAAGGAGACACTTGGACCAAGCAGTTACGGACGGTAGATGGTGCTGGAATATGGCAATCTCGCTGGTTGCAATGGGAAATCGTGCGGATAGAGGATGCGCAAATCGATCTAAACGACAGTTGTAGGATGCGACAAGACAATGGTTGATACTTGTCACCATAGGAATAGTGTAACTCTGACGAAATAGGAACGTCAAAAAAAGGGAAGAAGAAGAAGAAGAAGAAGACAGTTACGGGCAAGTGCTAAGTCGGATGGGTCGGCAATGTTGGAGGCTCTTCACCTTCTGACCTGTTGCCTCTTTCTCTTAGCTCTTTCTCTTAGCTCTTTCTCTTAGCTCTTTCTCTTGGCTCTTGCTCTTGGCTCTCGCCTCTTTTGCCGAGGTCATGTTTGGCCGCGCCGCGCCGCGCCATGTCCATGTCTACTTCTAGCTCGAGCTCGAGACTTGAGTTCCCGCTGCCAGTTGCCGTCCACGAACTCGCACCGGCATCGCCACCACCACCTCACCACCTCACCACCACCTTGCCTCGGGCCAACCAAACTTGTTTCCGTCTTCCCAAGGTTGCCCACTCTGGTGCTACAGTGTAGGCAGGTACCTGACCGCCCCCTCGTCCACAGGTGCGAGCCAGCAGGCTCAGAGGGGGGCGCGCTGGTCGCACTGGGATGAGTCGTCACCACAGTGTTTTCAACCATCAGGTCCTGTTCACACCGTGTCGTGGGGAAAAGCCACCACTGACCAGTGGCTGCAAGTGCCAACGGCCTCGAGTGGTTCATGCGGTACCTGACATCTCGCTGCCCGCCGGCCATACGTTCTTCCGTCCGCGCAGGGCTGCTGCGCCGTCGTTGCCAAGTTCGAACAGCAAAAAACCATCTCTGCAATTCCTCCGTTGGTCGTGAGATGCGCTTCCTCCTTCTTGGCCCAACTCAACTTACGTACTACCGCAGCCGCCGCCGCCGCAGCAGCTTCCGCATTGCCACCCCTGTGTGCTGCATGCAGTCTTACCTGGCCTTACCTTCTCTCCAACGACGACAAAGCACCGGCCGAGCGACAATTGGAAGCAGCCTCTGAAGTTCGAACAGCGTGTCAGGCGCAGACCAGACGCTTTCAGCCCACGCGCCGTCATCCGGCCAGTCCTACATAGTCGTCGCTTCCATCACCCTCATTGCTTGGATATCGCAGAGTTGTCTGTTGATTCCCACACCGCCCTTTTCCCGAATTAGCGCTCCCTGAAAGCCATCAATTTTTGTTCTGGCCATGGCTGAATCACATCCCGACATCCAGAGCATTCTGGCTGCGCTCGGTACGTATTGCTACTTCTTGCCATTCCCTTCACTTCAGTCTTCACTGCCAGCAAGGCTGCCACGACAATACGCTAATCACCAACACAGCTGCTCAACGTCCGCCTGCTGGTGCCTCTTCCCAGACTCCTCCTGGACCTCCCGGACCTGCTGGACCTCCTGCACAGGCCTATCCTCCTCCCCCTTCATCCGTCCCGTCGCATCCTTACCAAGGCCCTCCCGGAGGCGCCCCAGGGTATGTTGCATCTGGCCATCTTCCAGCCCCGGCGGCCAGCGGAAGCATGGACTTGAGCGCCATACGTCCCGTAAACTCTGGCACAATGAACTTTGATGATATCGTATCCAAGGCTCGAGCGTATGCTTCTGACAAAGGCGCCACCTCGTACGACCGTCCTCTTGTCTACGGCTCCGAGTCTCGGAATACCGATCGAAAGTATGGTCGAGACCGATCTCGCTCTCCAGCTCGCGGCGATTATAGAGACGACCGCCGTGGCGGTGGTCCTGGAAGGGATCATGGACGCGATCGATCATACTCGCCGCCTTCCAGAGGGCGCTTCTCCCCTCGTGGTGGCGGTGGTGGAGGAGGAGGAGGAGCCGGTGGCGGGAGCAGTGGACGAGATAGGTCACCCCTTCGTGGGGGATCAGACGACAATTCAGAGACCATTCAGATTGAGTCGAGCTTAGTGGGACTTATTATCGGACGCCTAGGCGAAAACCTACGTCGTATCGAAGCTGAAACAAACTGTCGTGTACAATTTCTTGCTGCTACCGACGGTGGTCCCTTTCGCCAATGCAGAATCACAGGCCCTAGGCCACGCCGGGCTGACGTGAAGACTGCCATCAATCGCATCATTGAAGACAGCGGGATGGGGGCCTTGAATCGACCACAGGATAAGAATCAAGAGCTCGACAAGAGTGGAGCTGCTCCTCTGCGCGAAGGCGAGGATCATATGCAAATCATGGTACCGGACCGCACTGTTGGCCTAATCATTGGTCGTGGGGGTGAGACCATTCGTGACCTTCAAGAACGATCCGGCTGCCACATCAACATTGTGGGAGAATCGAAGAGCGTCAATGGGTTGCGACCAGTCAATCTTATCGGCACCGTTGAATCTGCAGCGCGAGCGAAAGACTTCATCATGGAAATCGTCGATAGTGATACGAGGGGCGACGGAGCTGCTGCTGTCGTCGTCAAGAAGAGTGCGGGCGCTCCATCTCGCGCAGAACCCCCATTCCGAGACATGGGGGGCAGTTCGGGCGGTGGGCCAGACAAGATCAACGACTCAATTTATGTACCATCCGACGCAGTGGGTATGATCATCGGAAAAGGTGGCGAGACCATCCGCGACATGCAGAACTCGACAGGTTGCAAGATCAACGTGGCTCAGTCGTCTGGGCCTGGTGAAGTCCAGCGAGAAATTGCGCTCATCGGTTCGCGAGATAGCATCTCACGAGCCAAACTAGCCATCGAGGAAAAGGTTGATGCCGTGGTATGTTTATCAGTTTCTTGACAAAAAAAAAAAACACTTTCCAAAAAGAAAAAAAAAAGCAAATACTGACAATGCCCGAAATAGCGACAAAAGAGTGGCGATCGTAGCGGTCCCCCTCGGGGCCGGGGACATCAGGATCATGATAGACCTCCGTATTCGCAAGGACCAGATACATCTGCTAACCCAGCTCGAGCTTCATCCGGCGACGGTAGTGACCCATACGCTCAGTGTAAGTTGTTGACTATTTCTATCCATGTCGACCACTAGGCGGACCAAAAAGCTGACTCGGTAGCGCAGATGGCGGATATCAAAATTACGTGGCGCTCTGGTATCAGTCCTTGATATACCAACAACAACAGCAGCAGCAGCAGCAAACCGGTGACGGAGCACCACCGGCAGGCGGCCCTACTCCTGGCTCATAGTGATGACACCCCTCCACTTATGACGGCGATTACTCTTGCACATCTTGACCAGGTGACCTTGATCGAGCTTGCGCTGTGAAGAGACATGCACAGCATGAGAACCATCCGAGATGCCTTGACCTGACTGATGCTACCTCTTTCTTGACTCGGAAAACACAACGCATATGACGCGTGAATTTGTGATGGTGTCCACTTATGTGCGATTTGTTGCATATGATTCTGACCCGTCCCCTCTGTGCGCCCTAGACATCGCAACAAGGGGGAGGCCGGGGGGTGACGCTGCTGTTTTTTTTTTTTATTTGTTTTTTTTTGTGCTTGATGAACATGTGCACACAAAATCGCCGATGACTTGGTTATACTTTTTGCTTGGCCTGTTTTTGCAAACAATCCCGGGCGTATCCAATCGCCGGTGTCACAGGTTGCGCCTTGCTTGTTATTTATCGTTGTTCATGTTGTACAATTCTATTTCGACTCATGGCCCATGCCGATGACACGATCAAAAACCAGCTCTGCAGGAGTGGAAGACATGAGAAAGAAGAGAAAGGGGAAAGAAGAAGAGAAAAAGAAAAGAGAAGAGAAGAGGAAAGAGAACGAGAAACAGAAAGAGGAAAAGAAAAAGAAAAAGAAAAAGAAAAAGAAGAAGAAGAAGAAGAGGCCCGGTGATTGGGTTTGTCGACCTTGGAGCATCTTGGTTGGACAGAGCATGTGCTGTCACCGTGTCCGACACAGCCCTGCTCAACATACTCTTTGATACTCTGTGGACGTACAAACTTGCTTGTGCCTAACGTATGTTGCGGTTTCAAGGTTGGTCTCGTCCCATGCGCCATGCTGTGTGGGTGGGACTTTTGCACTCGAATCTCCGAATCTCCCTCGACAACGTTGAATCTTTTTCATTTTTTCTTCTTTCCTTCATTTTTCATGGATTCGAGTTTCCAACTGTACGGACGATACCGGAACCTTTGACTTGGCCATATGCATCCCATGACTTGGTGTTGGAGCACGTTTTGATCCGCTCTGTTCTGATCAGCTACGGCTACATCTGAAAAGAGAGCTCGTTGATGGCGCCGCGGAATCCAAGGGCTTGATTTTATTCGCCTCTGCATGCAAGAGCGATGTATTCGGATGCCACATTTGCTCACGTCGGGACGTACAAGATGATGCATTTTCTTTTCCGTGGCAGTTGCTCATGTCTTGATTGACCTGAAATGATGCTGTCGTTCGGGTTTTTTTTTTATTTGTTCGGTACATTAGGCTTCGGCAACTGTGATATGATTGAGCCCGCCGCATTGGCGCTTCTACTTTTCCGCTCATCCATTCAGACCCTCATTGTTCTTTCTTTCTTTCACCATAGAAGAGGTAATTTATTCCCAAGGACGGAATGCTATGGACCTATGAAAGTTGAGTCGACGCCAGGAAGAATAAGAAACGGACATGTTGACCTTGACGAAGGACTCTTTTTTTTTTTTTTTTCCCTGCTCTTTCTTTTTCCCTTGACAACCGAGGAGTCTTGACGAGAAGCTTGGCAGGCACGGTGGTTTCGTCCACGCTGGTGCAGCAGTAATAGTACTTTGGTATTCGAATGCGATAGTTTGTGTTCCTCCCTTGGTGTCTGCGCGTGACGAGTGATGTGCAAGATGGAGGTGGTTATTCCCATTCATCAGCCAGGGCTATTCGCATTTCTTGGCGGCAAAATGCTTGAACATGTCCCAGGACCCTCGATTCACAAATGATGCGGACCGTGGCAGAGAATTGTTTTCTTTCTTTCTTTCTTCTTTTTTTCTTTCTTCATTGTTCTTTGTTCCCTGTCCCTCAAGATGCGTGCCTCGCGCAACATCCATCCCAATCAAGCATCGCGCCCGGGGTTTTCGTCATTTGTCCGTCCACGCAGTGTATCCGGATCCCGAAATGTCTTGGTGCCGGGTGCCGCCTGCGAGGTCATTCGCGTGTATATCTCGCCAGGGACCTGGGGCGGATTGTACATTCTAATGCATATTGCGATCTACATCCTCATATGTACCGTAATATTATACATCCTGATATACATCTGATATGCATTTGACGTATACTGATATGTTATAGGCGTGGGTATGCGGGACCGTGAAGCGCAGCGGGGCCCATCTTATACCTCAAGGCTTGTCGTCGTGCAATACAGTGTCAATTGACGAGGTTCCCTGCAATCTCCTCCGTGCCGAGGAAGCCACGCCTTTGCACGCACACTGCTTTCATAGCTTGTGTGACTTCTCCAAATACTGCATTAAACCGCAGTACCATAGCCTTGAGTGCGCAAAGCGCCAAACAGGTCACGAAAGCGCCAATCAGCCGGTGACGCTACAGCAGAGCAACAATACTCGTCTTGGTATAGAAATCATACTCAAGTACTCACTCGTAGCTACTCTTAGTACCTCGCGATATATCACACACTGTATAAATAATGGCCCGGACCGACGAGCGGCGCAGTATGGACTCCGTGATCATTTTAGCGCCTTTTCGCACCCAAAGGGATAGATGAAAGGGGGAGGACACGTTGGTGAGGAAACAGGCGTCCTAACGAGGCATTAAAAAGGGGGCTCTGACAAGTGATGAAAAACCCGAGTGGTCACGAGGACATGTAGTGCCTAGACGAAGACCCTTTTCTTTCTTGTCTCTACTCGTTTTTCCCTCTCTTTTCTTTTTCGCTTTCCTTCTTTGTTGCCCATGCCTGAGCTGGAAGATGATGTTCCTGGCCACGCTACATCTAGCTTGGCGAGCTGGGATACGCGACACCACGTCCTTGATGATGAGACGACGAACGCCTCTTTGTAGAAGTACGTATACACATGTCGTAAACAGTCCAAGAGATACAAACAGCTTACATAGCCCAGACTCCCACCACGCGGTTTACGTGTAGCGCGGTCTTCGTGGCAGAGACGGTGTGTGTTGTGCCTTTGGGGCGTTGTGGATGTGTGATGACGACGTTGGCACTGTATCCTGGGGCGTGGAGATGCATTTTGGATCTAAGTAGCTTGGATAGATACCTGGTATGGCTGGCTGGTGATTGAACATGGTGCCTTTTTGGTGTGTAGAGTGTGTGTTGTCGTAGAAGAGGAGATGCAGTGACGGCGAGACTGTGGTTAATGTTGTGCTTTGTCTTGGTGCGAGACATGTTATTGGGGGGTGTTGTTATGGTCGAGTAAGGATAATTTTTTATTCGTTTTTATTTTCCTTTTTCTTTTTTCTTTTTTCTTTTTCCTTTTTTCCTTTTTCTTTTAATATTTGGCTTTCTTTCTTCATTGCTACCTCTTTGCCTGTTGTGAGGCATACACAGTGTCCAGGCGATGCGCTTCCCTGATGTATCATGCGGATAGAGAACGGCGTGAATGGGTAGGCCTGTACGAGCGAATGGCTCATGAGCTGAATTTCTAGTTTGTTTCTAATCATAAAAGAAAAAATCACCATACAAAAACAGAGCGAGGGGGAGCTTTACGCACCATGCAGATTCCAGATTGGCGAATGACGTGGCCCTGCGTATCGATCGGAGTGTTTTGTTCATCGCATATGTCGAAGTGGGTCGCCGGTGGTTTTCTCTTCTTTGCTCACGGTGTACTGATCCTTTTTTGACTGGAAGGAGACCAAAGACAGTCGCGGGGAATAAGAAGGGTAGTCAGCCGGGTGAAGGGCTGGCGGCTGCGACAAAAGAGTCTCCCCTGCTTCGTCTCACAGTCGCAAATGTGCCAAATGTCCGTCCGTCAATAGGGCTGAGCCTAGACATTTCCTGTCGTGTCTGTGGCTCGTGGAGAACAGAATGGCGCTTTGGGGCCTGTCCATGTCCATGTCTTTGCGTCGAGATGCCGATGCCATACTGTCGAGGGCATGTGCCAACCAGGAAACCAGGATGCTCCTCTCACGCACGAGCGAGTGCTAGCGAGTGCTTGTGAGGCGGATCGACTAGCCCGTCGTGTGTTAGTGCGCCGTCTACCCGTAGCCCGTAGCCCGTTGTCCTTGTCTTGTGTCAGGTCAAGTGGCAGCCACGCCGTTCCTGCCGTTGCCAACTTGCGCCGTTCTGCCTGCCTGCTAGCGGCCAGCCGCCAGCTGCCAACCGCCAGCTGCCCGCTCTCGTGGCCCACACCGCCGCCCTAGCATCAGCACGTCGCGGCCGTCTCGCCCAAACCTGCACAAGTCTGGTGCAACCAGCAGACGGACATTGAACGCCGGCGGCTTCTGTGCAGTGGGTGCAAATGGCGAATGGCGAATGGGCAAATGGGTGCAACGCTAAGCTGGGCAGCGGGTGAAACGCTGGCGCGGTGGATGGTGGATGTGTAGACGCCAAGACACGTTGGCAAGCTGGTTGTGTCTGGTTGTGTCTGGCTTGGACCCTTTTACCCTCTTCTTTGACATGCAAAACGTCGGCTCTCTTGTTGGTCCGAGAGCAATGACGTGGCATGCTCTTTTGATCGTCCCATCCATCCATCGCCCGCTTACCTTTTTGTTGTATGCAGACTGGAACTTGGAAGGAGCCTCTCAGTCTCGACTCTCAACCCCACCTGCCGCGGCCCGCCGGCCATCCAAGCTCCTTGGCACTTGAAGTACCTTGGCAAGTACCCAAGTTCCGAACGAGTTGCGTCGTCCATGTCGGTCGGTGTCTGGTCTGTTCTCTGCCAACTCCTAAACATCCCCTATTGCAGCATTTGTTCTTCTCACGACAAGACACCTCGTCGCCAACTCCGTCATTCCGTCCCTTCTCTCGCGTCATTTCATTTCACACCCCAAAATCCCGGACGCAGAGCGCTGCTTTCCTTCTCGGACCGAACCCTCCCGCAGCCACTTGTTCCCGTGTGACTAGTACCTACCCAGTACTAACCTACTACCCACCCCGACGAAACACGGCCGGCAACACAATCTTGAAGCGCCCTGCCTTCGAAGCTCATCTCGTCTGGGGCCATCTCGGCATCTGCTCTCCTTTTCCTTTTTCGTCTTTCCTGACCTTACCCCATCTCTTCCATCTGATCTCCTCCTTGCCCCGGCCATTGACCGTCCGCTGTTTGGATTTCTGTCGGATGTCATTGCTGCTCCGGGGCATCATCATCTTCGGCAACGTCTAACAGCCCCGTCAATCACCGACTTCCATCCACAAACTATCGTGTGCGCCGAATTCAGCCGTCTTAAACACACACGCACGCGCGCACGCACATGGACGACGGACTACCGGAAGCTGTCACGTAGCTCACGCACTGTATCACAGCCCCCCGAGCTTATACTGTACGCCTCTGCCGCGGCCGCTTCACTGGCTTCTTGGAACCCCGTCCAACCCCTGTTTCCATTATTTTATTCACGTGCTTGCGCTTTGATGCTTTGAATCCGCCCCTTACGCAGCAAAGCTTCTCATCGTCAGACGACACTGAACTTGCTGTGGCAAACGGATATGGGCGTGGATGCGCCGTCATTGATGTACTAGTTGCTGGGCGGAACGGCTGTGTTGGCGCCTTTTTTTTTTTTTTTCTTCTTTTGTTTTTTCTTTTTCTTTTCTC
>SRPW01001174.1:0-11912 GCA_018360225.1 Claviceps pusilla | reverse complement strand
AAACCGCGAAAAAAAAAAAAGAAAAAAAAGAAAAAGGCAGCAAAAGACATGGTCTCGCTTTTCTTCTTCTTCTCAATGCGACGTGTTTCATCGTGGCGTTTCGCATCTTCTGTAGGTTGACTAGTCGCGGCTGGGACCGCAGGGTTTTGTTAAAAAAAAAAAAAAAAAAAAAAAAAAACTGCATCATCTTCTTTTTTTTCCGTCCATCTTTTTGATCATCTTCATTATCTTGTCGTGGCCGGGCGCGCGTAGAACAAGAGGTGTCTTGTCGAGGGCGAAAAAAAGGAAAGACAAAAAAGAACTATCCCATCGAGAAACGCTCCCGGCGTTGAACAAAAGGGAAAAGAAAAAGAAAAAAAAAAAGAATAGGAAAATAGGAAAAATGAAACACAGAAATATGCTTGAGTCATTCAACGTGAGGTTCAGAAGCTCCAGCGAGTAATGGGGCATAGGATTTCTTGAGTACTGTTTTTTTTCTTTTTTCTTTTTTTTCTTTTTCGCCCCCTTATTTCCGATTTGTCTGTGGTTGGCTTTCGGGGACTTGCGCCGAACAAACAACAAACAGTCACATGAGAAGTACTAGTGTTGCAGTCGCAACTCTTTGTCATGACAAGTCTGTCCTCGTTTAAGAAACCTATACATGGCAACTTACATATTTGCCTACACGTACATAATATCATTTCCAGTTGGACTGTAACGTGATAGGTATTATCCCCCAGCCTTTTGAACAGACGTACGATTGACGCCGGCGCGGACAGATTTACCCTTTTCGGGCGTGTTGTCGTTGAAATCTTGGGTCTACATATTTCTTTTCATTTTACATATTTTTTTTTCTTTGGTCGCTTTGCATCGTCTGCGACACAGTGCTGAGGCTTGATGTTCATATCTGTTAAGGCGTGCTCTCCTTCCCTCCCTTCCCTATCATCGCGAATGCTATTCTTTCAAGGTTCGCGACATCGCGACTGGAGAGCAAAGAGGAGTCGACTGCTTGACAAAACCACCCCCCGCCCTTTCATGTGTCTTTCATGTCTTGAGAAGTAGATTTCGACTGCTTGCGCCAGGGAAAAAAAAAAAAAAAAAAAAAAAAAAAAAAAAAAAAAAAAAAAAATAAATTCATACCTAATTCCTACCCTCGGCAATGAAATGAATGAAGAATGAAAGAATGCCATGTACATTACATGTCTTTGGCCCCCCCCCCCCCTGTTAGAAAGTGCGCCAAGCCAAGACTGCTTCCGTCCGCCCCCGCTATTTCCAAGACGCCGTCGAAATGCCCCGTCGATATGACAATGTGGTGGTGGTGCTGCATCGAGATCTGTCATTCTTTATTGGATGGTGGGTGGTACGGAGAAGAAGCCGACAGGACGGACAAATGGAGAGCCGTCAAGACGAAAGCAGCCGGCCATGCACCGTGATGGGTACTGTACAGGACTTCCCCTGGTCCACGACACACACAACACACACTTGTCTTCAACATGTCCAATGCCTTCTTGAGGCTTGGTACGGAAACGTCTCGAGTCCTCGGAAGTTCCTGCCCAATCACCTCTGAAGCCACCCGCCTCCTCCAAGATGGCGTGATATGCTCACGCCTCCTGCTCTTGTCCCATTCAATCGGCCGGCTCTTGAAATGGACAAGCGCGAGGACAACGAGCAACGGACAACAAGCAATGGGCAACAAGCAACGGATAACCGACGGACGATAGATGGAGAGAAACAGACAACGAGAAACAGACAACGAGCAGCAGACAACGGGGCAACAGACTGCAGTAGTCGACTGACAAACCAAACACAAATGCTTTGATTGTTGCTGTCCTCAATCACCATTTCTTCTGCATGGGGTATTACAAAAAGAACCACACAAAAAGGGACATGCAAATCAATAATCAATCAATACACAAAAAGACTCTTCTTGTTCCCTCGTTGGCGGTCCCCTTTCGTTTTACAGCCACAATCTCCTGTTTTCTGAACTACATATTAGTTGCTGATTTCAGTCACTTTTCACCACACTTCCCTCGCAGCACTCCCGAAATGGATTTTCCGGCAGTGAAGAATAAAAATCCACAAAACAAAATTAATTCTCCGACACCCCCAACATCTCCGACTTCAAATGCAAGAGAGATTGTGGATGGACCCCACCCTCGACGATCACACAACAAAGCTCTCGATCTCATAATTCAATTTCTGATCAAAGAATTGGCTGCCCGGAGAAATCGGAGGAAAGGAGTGTTGTGGGGAGGGGGAAAAAAAGGGGGGGGGGGTGGTGTTGAATCGGACAGCGTAAATCTGAGACCCAGTCAGTTATCTGCACCAAAGCAAGCCTTTTTGTCGACAGAATCAAGGCTTGGCCTCGGCTTGCCACTCAGCCCGCCATGATATATAGTCACCATTTACGGACGACGACGGGATTTTCTTAT
This sequence comes from Claviceps pusilla, assembly GCA_018360225.1. Taxonomy (NCBI): domain Eukaryota; kingdom Fungi; phylum Ascomycota; class Sordariomycetes; order Hypocreales; family Clavicipitaceae; genus Claviceps; species Claviceps pusilla. The sequence goes on along the minus strand of SRPW01001174.1, from coordinate 9,501 downwards.
ACACAGTCATTTGTTTCTCCCCCGCTGTTATCCCCCCCCCTTTCCTTTTCTCCCCTTTTCTCTTAAAACCCTTCTTCATCTATCTCATTCATAACTCATTCCATGGTGGGAGAAAAAAAAAAGAAAAAGAAAGAAAGTAATAAGACTAGCATAACCACGCTTCGATATATTAATTCGAGCACATCGGATGAATCGGGAAAGTGGCCGTGTGAAACTTTGCCTCATCATTGTCGGAAAAAAAAGTTCTCAGAATCTTGTCATAATCAAGTCAGCTCAGCCACCCACCCCCGTCATATCTTCTGACCCCTTCCTCACCTCTCCGTCTTCACACCCGCGCGCCAGTTTCCTCCCCCCCTCCTTCTTTCCCAAGCTCTGCCTCCTTTCTTCCCTTTGAGCCCCAATCGGCTTTGTACCGAGCGAGAGCCATTGGGGGGGAAAAACAACCATGTCAGCCGTTGACACGTACTTTGACGAATCTTTTTGGGTGAACCCAGCTCTGAACGACGTTGTGTCCTTTGGCTCAGGCGACGGTCACCACAACCACGTCTTTGGATTACCGCCGGAGCAGTGCCATCACTTTTACGTGCCCTCATTGTCGTCCGGCGAGATTGCCCATCATCATCATCATCATCATCATCATCCTCCTCCCGCTCCTCTTCCTCTTCACTCGGGACACGAACAATACAGCAACGACGACATTGGTCACAACTGGCCTCAGTTCTCGGCGGCGGCGGCTGCCCAGACATATGGGAAATATGTCCTCCACCAAAGTCCCCATATCGTCGGCTCGGACAGGGCCATGGCCCGAATCACACCCACGCCGTCGCCGCCGCCCATTCAAGACCACAGCTGGGCGCAGTCGCAGTCGCAGTCTCCCCTCAGCGACGCGAGCCCCCTTCATTCGGATGAAGTCCCCGACGAAAGCCCCCAGCACCACCACCACCACCATCATCATCCAAAGCCAAATCCAAATCCAAATCCAAATCCAGAGATCAAGCCGCCCTCCAAGCGTGGCAGACGAGCCACGGGAACCGGCACCGGCACCGGCACCGGCATCGCCACCAGCACGGGCAAGAAACCCTCCTGCGCCGCCTCCTCCTCCGCTTCCACCGCCAAGGGCCCTTCCGCCGAGACCAAGCCCCCAAGACAGGCCGCCAAATGCAACAACGCGCTGGAACGCAACCGCCTCGCGGCCACCAACTTTCGGAAGCGCACAAAGGAGTCTGTCCACAAGCTCGAGACGGTCAAGGCCAACCTGGAGAGCAAGCACCAGGAGCTGCAGTCCGAGTACTCCAAGCTGTCGTACGAGGTTCTCCAGCTTAAGAATGACCTAATGTTCCACGCGGCCTGTCACGACGACAAGATTGACATTTGGATCAAGCGAGAGGCCCAGAATTATACCCAGAAGCTTGTGTCGGATCGGCAGATGCAGTCTCCGAATTATGTGTCTGGTGTGCCCTTTGACAGTCAATTTAGTATGTAGTTTTTTTTTTTTTTACCCCTCGACTTATGTTTTCTGTTTCTTCGTTCTTGTTGAAAAACGAATAGAAGAAATCCACTCATAGGGTTCTCTCTCTGATGTTTTCCCGCCATATCGTCTCACAAGTCATATATGTTCATCAACTTTCTTTTCAACATCCCCTTTCATTTGTTGCCTCTTTTCCCGAGCCTAACTTGATATTCCTTGATCTTTCAAAACGAACTCCATTGGCTTATATGTTGACCACTCCCATCACTGCAGATGATTTCTCCAGCGTCTCGCCCGTCGCCACTGAGGGCTTCACCTCCCTGTTTTCTTGCTCGCCTGGTCTAGACGACAGAGACGCTACCATGTGAAAAATCAAACCGCCCAAAAAGGAACACACACGCGCGCACACACACAAAAAAAAGAAGATCGAGGCTTCAGCGGCAAAGAATCAACAACATGAAAGACAAGGGGAGATGATGAAAACATTACGAGCAACACGAGCAACACGAGCATGACTACCCCTAATATTTTTCTTTTCAACCTCTCTCTTGATTTTTGGGAGTGGTGGTTTTTCTTTTCTTTTCTTTTCTTTTCTTCTCGGCAATACCTGGATAGGCTTTCGTGAAGGGATCGGCTTGGGGAATCCTTCTGGCCGAAATGAGGACAGGGGATAATACATAATAGGTGGAAAGGTGGGTGATACCTTTGGCAAGTGGACCAAGGGTGAAGGTTGTTGATCTAGGCGCCGCAAATGAGGGGAAACAAGATCTTTTCTCGTAGAATGTGTGATACAGAGGCTTTCTTCGGTGGTGGACGAGGTTCAAGAGAGTGGGGGTTGTTTTTGGTCTTCCATTCCGTGTAACGGCATTGTGTAACGGCAATGCACGAGTAAATTCACAATGTGCATTGCAAGGAGAAAAGGCGGGGTTTTTGGTGAAGCAAAACGGGGGGGTAACAACATGTTTGTTATTCATTAGCGCCCATTTATATATATATATTTAGCATTTTCTCAGGTGCGTTCGAAGAGAACTTGTCTCTCTGCGTTTCTCGTTGCGCCTTCTACTGTTGCCCGGAACGCATAGGTGGAGCCTAATCAATGCGCGGATTATTATAAACCTGCGCTACGCGAGGGCTGCGGCTATGCGCACCATTCACTACTTATTTTCTTTTATATATAAATTACTAAAGATATAGGATAGTAAGAATATTATTAATTTCTAGCATATTCTATGCATTAGTTATAAGCCTAGGAGGAAGTTAAAGAGACTCCCTATAACTAATACTATATGTGTCATGGCCATTTCCCACTGTTGGTGACCATAGAGTTAAAGGGCGCGGACTAGCTTGTTGTGCCAGTGAGGGCATAAGGGAATAAGGCACGTGATGCCCTTGCTACAACTTAGCAGCGTGCTAAGGGTGTATATAAAAGAGAGAGCGTATATATTTATATAATAGGGTAGAGATTTATACCTTTAAGCATTACTCTCTATCTAATAGTTATATTATAATATACCTTTTATATCTTAGTCTTTATTTTACTAAGTAATATTTTATAACTAACCTTAATAACTAAATCTCTTTTTTCTTTAGGGATAGTAAACTATTAATTAAACTAAAATATTTATTAAAAGAGTTACCTATTTAGCTAGCTATAACTTTACTATAGCCTTATAAAATACTAGCTATATATTAGGTATAATAAAAGAGAAGGGGTACCTTATAATTAAGAATCCTAACCCTATTTATATAAATAATAATAATATTAATAAAGAAATAGACCTTAATAAAATAATTAAAGAAGTAGCTTAGTTACTATAAGCTGCTTAAATAGCTAATAAAAGAAGGAACCTTAAGGCACTATAAAAGTCCCTTAAGGAAGTTAACTTTAATAAAAACTATAAAAGTAGTAAGCTTAGTATTATTAATACCCCTAATATTAGTTATACTCTAACCCTAGAGCTATAGACTTACCTTATAGTTATAGTGCCCCTTATATATATAAAACTTATAAAAGCCTAACTTAAGGCTTTTATATATAAAGATAATACTTATAAAAGCCTTTAGAATTTTTTATTAAACTTATATATAGTATTTATTATAAACCTTTATATATTCCTTAGGGACGCTACTAAGGTAGTATATATTAGTAGCTACCTTACTAATAATATAAAGTACTAGTAAATATAATATATTACTATTAATAGCTTTATAAACTTTAAAGAGTATACTTAAATAGGATTTATAAAGTAGCTTAAAATAAAAACTATTAATAAGAATATATATTACTTAAAAGCTATTAAGGCACTAATAAACCTTTACTAGAATAATTAAATATTATTTTAAACCTTCTTTTAAAAATAAAGTAAAGTTAAGGCTAAGCTCTCTAAGGCTATTTTAAAATAACTTTAAATTTATATATTTCTAAATAGCTTTAATCTTATTACTAAGAAGTAAATACTAAGCTAAGAGTTTCTTTAAAGCTAAAATTACCTTTAAAGCTAAGGTAGGAAAGTTAAAGTTACTAATAAAGAATCCCTAAGTAATTAAGAATAATTAACCTTAGTAGAATATAAGTAATAAAGATTATACTCTTTAGTAGTAAGCTAGGAGTAATATAACTATAGACCTTCTAATAATAGGGACTCTAATAATATTTAATACTATAAGTACTAAAAAAATAAGTATATCTTCCTAAGGTACTTAGAATTAAACTATATTATTTATAAAAGTAATTAGTATACTATAAGCTAGTATTACTTATACTATAAAATCCTAATGCCTAGAACCTTAGATATAAACTTAATTCTAGTTAATACTAATAGGCCTTAAAGCTATACTCCCTTTATAACTAATACCCCTTATAAGATAAATACCCTAGTTATTAATAAGAATAAAGATAAAGAGATAGATAATAAAATAAAAATAAAAGTATTTATATAGTAGAATTACTACTAAGTAACTATAAAAGTATTATTTAATTTAGAAGTAAAAAGATTAGTTATTTACTTAAAAATATTAAATAAGGAAGACTAAGTAAATATAAAAGTAAATATTATATTACTAGCTAGTGCTTTAGGTAATTTACTTAAGTATAAAGGTATATTAAATAAGTTAGTTAGTATTACTAATAATATAAGTTATAGTAAAATATATTAAGTTTATTACTATATTACTAATATATAGGAGGACCTACTCTTAGGTACTAACTAAGTAAAGATTTATAAGCTATAAATTCTATCTTAGAATAATAAAACTTAAAGATATTTAATAATATAAAAATACCTTATATTTATAAGGCACTTAAAGTAAATTTACTATAAGAGAAAGAATATAATTATATTACTAGTGCTAGCCTTAGTATAGGTTAGGGAGATACTAAAGAATAATAAAGATAGGAGGAGCCTATAAATAGTAGGGGGTAATATAGAAAAACCTTAGCTTAATATATAAAGTAAAGATAATAAGTAAGTAAGTAGTAACTTAGCTATAAAGAAGCTACTAAAGGTATATATTAAGTTTATAGATATATTCTTAAAAGAACTTATAGGCTAGCTTTTAGCCTTAAAAGGTTATATATATGTAATTAAGTTAATTAATAATAAGATACCCCTTTAAGGACTAATTTATAACCTTACTAAGAAAGAGCTATAGGTTCTTTATAAATATTTTACTAATATATAGTAAAAATAATAGATTTAATAATTAATAAGTCCCTTAGGTGCTTTAATTCTATTTATACTAAAGAAAGGAGGTTAGCTTAGGCTATATATTAATTATTATAGCTTTAATAAGGTTATAAGGAAGGATAAGGCCCTATTACCTTTAATCTTAGAAATCCTTAACTAATTAAAGGGGGTAAAGGTAGTTATAAAAGTTAACTTAAAAGATATGTACTATTAGCTATATATTTATAAGGGTAATAAGTAAAAGACTATATTTTATTATTAATATAGGCATTTTAAATATCTTATAATACCTTTTAGCCTTATAAATGCACTAGCTACCTTCTAAGAATATATTAATAATATACTAAAAGAGCTTATTAATATTATTTATATTATTTATTTTAATAATATTTTAATCTATAGTAGCGACCTAGTAGTGTATAAAAGGTATATTAAATAAGTCCTATAGAAACTCTAAGAGGCTAAGCTTTATACTAACTGTTGGAATCGCTGCATTCTATGACAACGTGGCACAGCCGGGAAGAGCCGGATTCGCGGCCACATTAGCCGCGGAATCCGACTCTTCTGATTGGTCCGCGTGTGCAGAGTTTTTACCGCGGAATCCGACGGCATTTTCGTGGCCTTAACGCTAGCTATAAAATGCCCCTTTAGATAGCACTAATTAGGATAGAAATTAGACCTTTTGTAAATACCTTCCTAGACCCTACGTTGTGTTACTAAGTCTTAGATCTACCTAGTATTCCTTAGAGAATCACTAGTATCCTAAGGAATACTAACACTAATTAGTGGGTTATATCTATCCTTAGGATATATTATTCTATAGATTTATAAGGATTTACTTAGAAGAGATAGAACTCTTATTGCGCTTATAGGGAGAATTTATACTAAAAGAAGATAGATTCCTTTGCTAGTTTAGCTAGTATTAGACTTCTAGAAACGTAGCTTTCTTATAATAGAAATAGATTCCTTTGCTAGTTTAGCTAGTATTAACCTTTTAGAATATAGAATTCTTTATAATTCACACTGTTATCTATAGGAAAACCCTTGTTTATCTTACTAACTAACCCTTTGTTACACTAAAAGCTTATATAGGGATTATAAGACTAGAATGCTAAATCTTGACTAAAGCTAGTCAAAAACCACATAGAATATCTGATTATAAGGATGTCTTTATATAGAAGTGATAAGGAATTCTAAGATTTGTTAAGGAATCTCATATAAAGTGCCCCTAATACTGCTTTATTGCGAGTGTTACTAAATTCCCTCCCTAAGATTATATATAAATATATAGATATTCTTACCCTAGAATAGAAAACATGCTAGGATAATATACTAGAAAAACGTAAGGATTAGTAGTATGTTAATAATTAGGCTACTTTTATCCTCTACTAGTATAATATTTTAAAGTGGAAAAACCTCTAACTCTTTAATGCTCTCTATAAAGACTTTAAAGGTTAGACTGCTAACGATTTTTAATAAATTCTAATAACATTGTGAAAGGACTTATAGAATTTCCTTCTTACTAATAGTATACTAATTTTATTAATAAGAGGTTTATAATACGCTACTTCTCTTACTGCTCTTATTAATACATTAAAAGAGTAGATTAAACGCTAGTTCCCTAGTTAATTTATATAATACTAACTGTAAATTCCTATTCCCCTATAAGTAAGAAGTATTATTAATGATTCTTAATTAATTAATTAATAGATTTATAAGGAATCTAAGTTACTAGACTTATTAATATAAAAAGCCTAAGTAAAACCACTAAAGGGGTTAACGCTGCTAATAAACCTAACCCCTAACTAAATCCACTATATTCTTAAAGAAATTAATAAAAGCTATATAATTAATAAGAAATATAGTAGGAAACTATATAACTTTATTGTTCTAAAGATAAATATCTTTAAAGATTAATATATATAAAATAATATTCTATAGATATTATAGGCAAGAGCTTTTCTAATTATATTAAAAGAGAATACTCTTACCTACTATCTTAATAAACTCGCTAGAAAAGAATTAATAATCTATAACCTTACTAATACTATTAAGAATTACTTTAAAACTAAGAGTAATTAGTAGTTTTATTATATTAAATAGAATAGCATTTCCCTTTAGAAGGTTATTACTAATAACCCTAAGAAGACTAAGCTTTAATGCCTTAACTAAATACTAGAATAACTTTACTATATTTATTATAGAATCTTTAATGCTTTTATAGTAAATATAGAGCTTTAGTAATAGCTTATTGCTGCTGTTAGTAGTGTTTCTAAATGTAAGCTTACTGTATTTAACCTTGCTCTAACTTATAAAGGAGTTGTTAGAGACCTTTATAAATGCTTATATACTAATAAATTAATTAAAACATTATAATGGCTATCTTTTACACTAAATGTAATAGAAGATAATAATGAAATAATGTTTACTAATTAGCAATATAAACAACTATCTAATTAGCGCCCTAGTGGCTAATTACTATAAAAATCACGCTTTTTACGTAAATGTTTTGTATATTAATAAGTAGGATATTAGTTAATATTCTATATAAAATAGGAATAGTAGAAAGCTAAGGATTCCTAGTAAAAGAGTAAGAACTATAAAGGAATTCCCTTTAAATGTAGCTTTAATGCGTTTCTCTTTAAATATAAGAGAAAACCTAAGGTAACTAATACTAAGGAAGATAAGCACCTAGCTTAGAAGGCATTAAATGCCTATATTACTGCACTAATAAGTAATACCACAACCCCTAAGCTAATATTTACGTAATTTCTTATGTATTTACTACTAAATCTATTTAGACTATCTAATTAGATAGATTTCTATAAGAAATTAACCTCTTCTTAAGCCTAATCCCTTTTGCGTATGCTTAAGAACAATGTAACCGCTTATAAATTATCTAGCATAACCCCTATAACATAGGAGGAAACCCCTAAGATAGATTACTTTATCTTAAATAACTGATATTCTAGTGATATTTTCTATAGAATTATGCTAGATACTAGAGTAGTAGGGATTTCTATAGTAGGAGCATTATAAGCTATAGCTTTGTAAAGAATTATGCTATATTTAAAGATTAAGCCTACTAGCTAATATATAGTTAACTTTAGTATAGGTTTAGCGATTTTTTTAGGAATCTTATACATTCCTACTACCTTTAGAACTATTAAATTCTATATTCTTAACATAGCTACTCTCTTTCTATTCTATATTTCTAATATAGATTAAATAAATATAAAGCTTAATAACCTTAAGAATGTGCTAATTTAAGGTATAAAGAAGGTCCTAATTATATAGAAATAGGGACACCCTTAGTGGATTCTGCAGCCTAATAAAGCTACTGCTTTCCACCTCTTAGAGGCTAAAATATGTTAATTATACTAACGTTTTAGCTATCCCTTAGTTACTAGACTTACAAAGCTACTATAAAAAGCTAGTAAATTAGTAACTAGCGGGATTATTAAGAGACTCTCCTATAAATACTATTAATACTAACTTTATAGTAAAGCCCTAGAATAATTTAAGTTTACACTAAAAGACAATATAGACTTTAACTATAAAATTATTATTAATATCCTCTAAATTAATAATAAACCTATGCTATATGTTATTAACACAGTAACTATATTCTAAGCTATATGCTTCCTTAAGCCCTAGAAGTAAAAGGCCTAAGATATATAGAATATATTAAAAGAGTGCTAGATTAATACTTATTTAGGTCCCCTAGATAATATTATTTATAATACTAGAAAGAACTTTACTTCTATAGAATTCTAGTATATTGTACGCTAAATAGCTATTAATATAGAAGAGGTTTCTATTAAGGCATACTATAGCATTAAAAAGGTTAAGAGATATTATGCCCCCCTTTAAAGGGTATATAATATTATTAAGAATAAGGTAGGAGACCTCCTTAGCCCTTCCTAGAGACTATAGATAGCTATTAAAGCTGTTAATAACTCTGCTAAACTTAATAGCCTTATACTAACTTTACTTATATTTAGGGTATATCTATAAATATTATATAATTCCCCCTTAAGTCTTTTAGTGGTGTAAAGAGCTACTTTACTGTAGAAAGCTACTAATAAAGCTTAGCATTACCTTATATAAAGGCAAGTCTCTAACGCCCTTAATATATAGAATAGTTTAAATACCCTCCTATTACACTTACTACTACTATAATTAAAAGTCTACATTTAGTATAAAAAAGGAGGTTAGTATAGTCCTTATAAATTGCTATTATTTAATTATAAGACCTATACTATAGAATTACCCTATAGACCTATAAAATTCCGCTTAATAGTAGTAAAGCCATACTACTATAACTTAAAAGAGCCTATAAATATA
>SRPW01001173.1:0-11929 GCA_018360225.1 Claviceps pusilla | reverse complement strand
AGCCAAAAAAAAAAAAAAAAAAAAAAAAAAAAAAAAAAAAAAAAAAAAAAAAAAAAAAAGCCCCCTTCGTGCCCGTCCTTCCCTCCTCATCCGTTCACGCCCATCTATTCTCACCTTTGCCCTTTGCTCCAAGCTGCATTGCAGACAGACACTCCTTTAGTCCTCTCCTCATCGTATCATTCATTCTCTCTCTCTCTTTTAATCTTACCTCGAGGCTCCACTCCTTTGCCCTCCCTCCCCCTTCTTCTCTGACGAGGCGAAAGTCCTGAAACAAACCAGCTCGACGAACCCCCTTCGCCCGCTCGCCCGCTTCGCCCAGCCTCCAAGTCGACGCCTCGCCGCCTCACCCGCTTCGCCTCTGCCAAACTACCCAACCTCCCCTTCCTAGCCACCGGGAACGTCGACGACTCTAGCCCCAGCCTGCCCGCTGCCCGTCTCGTCTCTCCTTGACGCGTCAAGTTTGTCTCGTCTTGAGCCGGAGCAGCCTCCCTCCCTCGTCCACCCACCCCAGGTGCTAGTTTTTATTTAGTGTCTGGCAAGGACTTTTGGCCTCTTTACGTCAATACGACCAGCGGCGGCCGCACTGCCTCAGTCTGCCTGCCCTACTCTTGGTACTACCTGGTACTACCTTGCTCCAGCCCGGCCCGATCGTCTGCACCACCGCCCGCCTTCCGCGCCTCCTAGATTGGCACACCACTTCACCTCGGTCGCACTTTTTCCTCCTCGACCTTTCATCAACCGTGTGAAAAGGGCACATCGCCAGGTGACCAGCTGTTTGCTCTTTGACCAGATTTTGTCTTTGGAATTTTGTCCAATTGGATTGTCTGACTGTCCTTCCTTTCCGACGTCCTTTCATTCATTCACTTGTTGCCCCTTTCAGAGTCAAACCACCCGGCCGTTCCTTCCGCCCGACATCTGGAGTCCATTGGGGTTCCTCCTTCGGCCTTCGCTTCCATCAAAACCGACTATGTGCATCTCTACTCCGAGTCGCGCCATCAACATTCCATCCTCCCTAGGATCATGAGCGGATCATGACATTACGTTCCCGTCTTCCATCTGATTTGCAATCCGACACCGAATCGCACTCTGCATCCCCCTCCTCCTCCTCCTCCGCCGCCGCCGCCGCCGCCGCCGGCCCCCTCCCTCAGCCCCCCAGCCCCCTCTTTCCTAGAATTGGGAGCCGTCGAGCTGCTCAGACATCATCATGGCCGATCCAACACTTCTGTTGAAGCCCAGAAGGCTTTCTCTGCTAGCCCAGCAGCCGACAAGTCATCGAATAGGGGACGAAATCTTTGCCCACTTGGGACCCGCCTCGGCGGTTGACGCCCTCAGCACAAGCGATGGCGCTCTGCGGAATCATCTGGCAGACGCATCTGCTGCCGAACGCGATTTCGCCATCCGAGTCGCTTTAGCATCCCAGAGAATTTGGGAATGGCTGAACGAGCTATCTGAATGGCAATGGCCAGCAACCGAGGACAGCTCTGCTGCTGGGTTCGAAAATCCCAACAACAACAACAACAACAACAACAACAACAACAACAACGACGACGACGACGACGACGAGTCAATCAGATTCTCCTTCCACGTCAATGTTTCAACAAGGAGGACTGATGGCGTCGGACACATTGGCGCTTTACCCGCCGACCAAGTTGCTTTTTACGAGAAAAGAATGGGAGAAATATCCAGCGAGTTGGCCGGCTTGGAAATGGAGGACATCAAGACACAAGTCCTGGCAAACCACATCTTGCCCCTGTCGAGACCCGATACCCCGTCTTCCATGTCAAGCAAAGCAACATCGTTTACATCGGCATATACAAAGTTGGATGATCTTTCCGTCGTTGTTGCCACCATCGTTATCCAGACGCTACCCAATCTCGCAAAACTCACGCACCTGCTAGGAATATGGAATATCCGCCTCGAGGTTTTGCAGCGCATCCCAGCTCTGCTCTACGCCATGGAAGATGCCGAAGTTGGCTTGAAGGCTGGTTGGACCGCCATCTCGAAGCCTCTCCGAAACTCGGTTCAAGTCGACGCCAGAGGTGCCGTGGTTCAAAACCCAATGTTGAAAAGAAGCGATTTTGCCGTCATGAAGACGGTCCTCGTCAAAAAAGTCGCTGTACCTGGGCGTATACTGGACGCCATGCTTGATAGTCTGGAGGGCATGCAAGATACTCTCCCCGACAGCTGGCTGAACCGTATGGAGGCTATTGAGCACAACTACAGTGACTGGGTCGCCACTTGTGAGAAGAAAATCCGAGACGCGGACTGGTCTCGCTCCAGTACTCCTTCCACTACCACCACTACCACGCCTACTACTACCAGGAGTCGCAATTTCTTGGAGTCGCCATCCCCTCGAGATCTGAGTCATGTCGAGCGGAGCGCGTCGTACTCGGAAACCGAATATGAACTCGACAGCGTCAGCTCGCAGTTCCCCGCCTGCGCAAGTGACGACTGTTCATTCCAAACCCCAGAGCCATCACACCCATCACACGGGCACGTGGATTTGGATTGCAGTCCCAACATGCCGTCCGATCAAGACGCATCCTTCGACTCCGACTTCACTGCCGACTCTTCAACAGTTGCCGCCCATGATTCTATACTTGTTGTGCATGACAAAAGCACTACTACGCTGCTGGAGCACGACATGTCGGGCCTCAACCGAACCATGTCTCCCGTTGGTGAGGAAGAGGAGGAAGAGGAGGCTGGCTTGCCTCAACTCCGCATCGGTGTCCGGCGAGACAGCGATGATGCCTCGGAAGCATTCTCTCTGCTGCCCGAAGACACGAGTCGCTTTGGCAGTTCGTTTAGCGATGGCCCTGAAGTCTCCGCGTCTCCCGTAATCTCGTCTGGCCGCATTCGTGAAGCGAGGTTTGCCCATGACGATAGCCCTCCCAGCTCGCCGCCTCCTCTGCCTACCCTGGATCATGAGGCGAGCCCAGGCGAGCTCCTCGATCCACTCGACATGACGTCTATTCCGGAAGTTCCTGGTGATGGTGAATGCGCCTTTGACAAAACACCATCGCAAGCATCCTTCATGGTGGAAGATTTCGACGACACCATGTCTGTCATGTCCGAAGCGACAGATGCGACATTTCGAAGGGATAGTAGCACCAGTGATCGGCATCTGCGGCAGCAAATCAGCAACATTATCGACTCCATACCAGCCAAGATCAAACTCTCCGCAGATCCGTCTAGCGTCAATCTGAACCCCCCCGATCTCCAACTTCCACGACTCAGGAAGAAGCCTTCCCGAGAGCCATATAAACGAAGCACGTCCAGCCTATCCTCTCGAACTGCCACGCCGTCCTTCACCTTATCGCCGTCGAGGAGCCGGCCGCGGCCCACTCGAGGCCAACCAGAAGTAAGAGTCTACCATTTGTCTCGCAACACCGGTGAGCCGCCAATCAAACTCTTCATTCGGTGCGTTGGTGAGCGCGGCGAACGTGTCATGGTTCGAGTCGGTGGCGGTTGGGCCGACTTGAGCGAGTATCTGAAGCAGTATGCTAGCCACCACGGACGCCGATCGACTGGCACAGATAAGACACCCAGAGTCGAAGTGCAGGACGTGCCATGCATCAGTAGCAATGCATCCAGTGTGGCATCCGGATCCAGCCCCCTCATTCGCCCAGTGGATTCATCTGCCGCCGCCGCCGCTGCCGCAACAGAGAAATCACCCATGACTCCACTACACATCCGAAAAACCCGAAGGAGTGTCGGAGCAGTCAATCACGAACTGCCAAGACTGCCGATCAAGACACCAGCCGTCATCAGCTACAATTCTGCGGATGTGCCGTCGTCGGAAGACTCGCAGCACTCGCGGCCCGAGTCTCGTCTGAGCTGGGTAGAGGATGACAGTTCTTTTTTGGGTCTCGCGGGCCCAACGGGCAAAAAGGTGGAGATGAGCGAGGAAAACAAGGCGTGGGTGGAGAGCGTCAAGGAAAGGGTTCGCCAAGTCAGCATCGAGCGCAAGGTGTCTCTGTCGCAGCCCGAAGAGAGAAAACGATTCGGACAGCTTGGTAAAGTGGGCGGCACCAACCGATTATTTCGAAAAGCGGCAGAAAATGGCGCACAGGCCAAGAAATGATTGTGTGACGCATGATCAATCATGTCTTTGAACATGACCGTCTTGTTTTACTTGTTTCCCCTTGGCCCCGCCACTACTGGCGAGAGAAAAAAAGGAAAAAAAAAAGGAAAAAAAAAAAAAAACGAGTTACACTGATGAAGCTTAAACCGAGCAATCATGGCTTTTATGTGTTTGGACAAGTTGGAAATCATGTTTAGTGTTTTTCCCCCTCTTTCTCTTTTTTTTTTTTCCTTTTTTTTCACTCTCTTGTGGTTTGGTTTCCTTTTTTTTTTTTTCCTTTTTTTACTTTCCTTGCGCCATCTTTGATATCCAAGTCTGTTTTTTTTGTGTGTCCATGCTGATTTTGTCTCAAACACGGAGTGAGTGTGTAGCCTTGTTATTGCATAGTAGCTTACTGTGGCGCTTTTTTTTTTTTTTTTTTTTTTTTTTTTTTTTTTTCTTTTTTTTTGTATGCGTTTATGGTCTGTCTCTTTTCGGACGCTTTACGAATATACGGAGAAAAAATACCCTGTATGCGAATTCGTCTAGCGATAGAAATGTTTTAGTTTACATGAATCTATTTTGTTGAACTTTCCATACAAAGTAAGCCAAATGGAACAAAAAAAGAGAGTCAGACTGGTTTCTCCACAGTTACCGACAATGCGTCAAATAGAATTCTGCCAAGACTTGGGGACTCACATCCCTTTTTGTCCTCGGGGCTTACATCATCCCATTGGTGCGACAGAACCAAACTCACATCACCAACACTTGACTCATAGTTCGTCGCCGCTCTGACCACACTGCCCAGCCTGCCACATCTTGACGGATCGGACCGTCATGCCGCGCTCATCACCCCGACCCCAGGTTGGGAGCCATTTATTGGCGGCGCTCCAAAACGTCCACTGGGCGTTTTTGGCATCGTCTATCCAGGGTTTATCTCCGACGTGGTTTCTAAAGGAAGGGAAAAAAAAGAAGAAAAAGAAAAAGAAAAAAAGTCAGTGTTTATATTGGAAAACATGGGGAGAGGAGGGGCCAACACACAGAAACCACCCATTCTTGGCCCCGACAGCCACATTGAGAATCAGATAAAACTTCTGATCAAACGGCGCGTTCCCATCCGTCGCGTTGGACTTGGTCCACGGATTGGCGAGCAGGGTGGAGTTTTCGGCCATGCGGGAGAACCCGCCGAGCTCGTAGAGCGGCTGGTCGGGCTTGAAGCCGATGAAGAGGATTTGGTGGACGCGGCTGTTGATGTAGAAGTAGATGTAGTTGGGGGTCCATTGCATGCCGTAGGTGTTGAAGCCGTCGGAGTAGTCGCCGCGGCGGAGTTTCTTGGCCTTGGTGGTGCGCCAGTAGGTGTCTGTTTCGGCGGTGGGGCCTGTTTTATGTGAGAAGAAGAAGAAGAAGAAATAAAAAAGAACTAAAAAAGAACTGAAAGAGTAATGAAAAAGAAATGAAAAAGCAAAGGGAAGGAGAGAGCTGTTAGCTCGTGTTGGGTGAAAGTCAACACGGAGCGGCAAGACGCTGTCAAATATCATGCGAATCGTCCGCGATTATGAAAAAAGATCATTTCGGGTCAATGCTAGAAACAAAGACGTCTTTTTTTCTTCCTTACCCCAGTGTAGACTGCCGTAGTAGTAATTGCGGCCACCTTCGGGGTAATCTCGAGAATTGCCTCGCGACTCCATGATGTCGATCTCGCCGCTGCGGGGCCAGTCCCCGTAGACGGAGTCTTCTGGCATCATCCCTGTGGGTTGAAATGATGTTAGATATCCAGGGAGAGGGGGGGGGGGGGGAGTTGTAGGGTTTAAGAGGAGAGCATAACTCACAGATGGCTGGCCAGATCCAGTCCCCCTTGGGTATTTTGGCAACAACTTCAACCTTGCCGTATCGGATGCTCTTCTTGCCCTTGGTCGACAAGCGCGCTGACTGGATGGGTGGAATCATGGAACCCTTGATGGGATCGGATGTCTTGATGCACGAGGTGTTGGTCTTGCCGGTGCAGGTGCCGTCCTTGGTCAGGTCGAGTGTATAGTTTGCATACAGCTGGTGGTTTGTGATGGAGGTGGTCTCGTTCGTGAGCGTCGGTACAATGTGCAGGCCGCTGGCGTCGACGTAGGAGTTCTTCTCGGAAGACGTGGTCCAGTCGAAACTGCCTGCGCCAAAGCCATCGAGCTGGACTTCGTGTGACCAGACGCTCTTGTCTAGTGTGGCAAAGTTGTCCTCGAAGATGAGGCAGTACTGATGGTTTTTTTTTTTTTTTTTTTTTTTTTTTTTTTTTTTGTTTGGGCAAGGGTCAGAAGGTTGGATAGAACGGAAATAATCAAGGAAGGGAGACACAAAAAGAAATAAGAAGAAAAGAATAAGAGGGTACATGACTTACGGGAGTTTCTCGATATGGCCAGACGGTCAAGAAGCAGGCCACACCCGCGAGGATGAAGCCGAGGAGGATGAAGCCGCGAACAATCCAGTTGTTCCATTTTACCTTGTTCATATCAGGGTCGGACAGCCATGGCTTCTCATACGATCCGCGCAAGCGATAGCTTCTGAATCTTCGTTTGGAAGCAAAGTCCAGCGATGCCGAGTTTCGTTGTGCGGCAAAGGGAGCGGCGGGGGTGGTGTCCAAGGCAGATGAGCTGGCGTCGGAATCATTGATGCTTACGACTGTCATGGCTTTGCCGGCGGGATGGGAGCTGGTGCTTTCTTGTTCCAGCATTTCGACCATGTGTTTTGTGATGAGCTGTGTTCATGTGGCAGCAGGTGGCAGCAGGTGGCAGTATCTAGCAGCCGTATATAAAAGATGGAAATAAATTAGCGGAACGTGAGTAGCAGCTGGCAGCAGCTGGCAGAAAATTTAGCAGAAACTGGGATGACACGAGATGGCGTGATGAGTGGTCTGGTAGTTCAAAAGGGCAGAAACTAGGAGCAGAAGCTGAACGAATCAATCCACCATTCACAACTGATTTTGATCCCTTGGGGAGAAACGAGCAAGATACGGAAAAAAAAAAGAAAAAAAAAAAGGCAACTGTCCTTAGCTACTCGGGTAGGTACCCAGCCAAGAAGCAAGAGAAATTTGACTGCCATTATTGGGTTACACATTTTACATGCTACCAGACTAGACGTATGAAGGTGTATACGACCATCTACATCTACATCCACATCTATATCGACAATCAACGACGGGCTAGTTGACCGGATCAGCCATATCGGCATCAATCATGACCTCATGCCTTGGCCCTGCATCGCTTCGGCAAACTATCCATGCAAGATTCGCTTTGCTTGCCATAGTCCGAGTGCAGGGCTGGCTTTTCCAAGCTCTAGCTCTATGAAAAACCCCCTGGTTCCCGCCACGTTGGGCCAGATCTCCGGCCTGATTCCTTTACGGCCAAAGATCCGGTGCAGCGATGGAATCTATTTTGGACGCCTCAAGGGGCCAGGGGGCGGCACAGGACCCTTCATCGAGGACATGAGCCGTGACTCGACGCCGCTCCGGCACGCTCCGTCATCCATTGGACGAGGTGTCGTGGTGGAAGAAGTATGGATGGACTCATGGAGGTGGTGGACTTGATGGACTCATCATTCATGGACCCGTGGACCCGTGGACCCATGGACAGGTCAGGGTCCAGCCAGAAAAGCACGATGCGCCATTGTGTCGCAATATTGGATTTTTGCAGCATGGGTCGAATGCAACTAGCCATGTATGTCTGAAGTGAATTGTAAGCTGCTGCCCTCCGGCATCTCAACTTCTCAACATATCGTACCCATGCCACCGTCTCGCACAACCCAGTACCCGCGCACGCAGCTTCTATTCGTCGCTATTGGCCGAGACACCGGGCATGGACGAGGATTCGCCCCTGGTCATGGATAGGGCGACAAGGCAATTGATGGATGAGGCGTCATCTATTTTTCGTTGACATCTACAACATCAACTGACAGCAGTGATGGGCAGTGATGGGCAGTGATGGGCAGTGATGGGCAGTGATGGGCAGTGATGGGCAGTGACAGGGCTGACAGCACAGTCTACCGCTGCCCTCCCAGGGGCAAAAGTTGGGGGGGGGGGGGGGTGGCCGTAAACTACCTGCAGGGCAAGCAGACGCCGCTTGCGGCTCAGCAGCGAGCACGGCAGTGGCGTATTCGGTGCGCGTCGGCCCAGCCGCCACTTTTCCCTGCGTGCGAGCGCGCGTGCGCGCGTGCGTGTGTTGCGTGCATCGGCATTCGACCAAGTCGAGAACTCGAGATTGGGGACATGCAACATAACGTACGTCCATCGATGGCAGTCCACTGCAGCGCGCGCGCAGCTTCGGGTCCGACTCGAAGCGCACGCCTGGCGCACATCCATGACTGACCGTTGAAGACTCTTGAATGTTGAGCTTTGCTATCCGGGCAGCACTTTTTTTCTATCCGGGTAGCAGTCCACTTTTCCTCGTGCATCCACCCCCTACTTTCATTTCCACACCCTTTACAGTGTTACCCACATAACCAAATGGAATTTACTGTAGTAAAAAAATTCTTATAAGAATCATTGCATTAAAGCTCACTACCTCGCACTATACTACACACTTATTATAACCTCTTAAAGCCTAATTTATATATTTAATAATGCCTTAGAGGGCTTCTAAACCTCTTTTAATAGTGCTCCTAAGGATTATAATAATAATTATAATAATATCTTTAACCTCCTAGCTGATTATAATAGCGGCGGCGACCCTGCATTTAACCCTATCTTTAATAATAATGTAAGTAAAGTTAATAATATAAATAATCTAAATCTAGGTACTCTTAATCCTTTTATATTATTTAATAATAAAGTTTAAGATCTGCTTTATGAATTTAATTATTATAATAATAATCCTTTCTCTAAAGAGGAAGAGGAGGATCCTAATAATATTAATCTTAATAATAGCTTAGAGTAGCTTATCCCCTTTATGCTAGAATCTCTATATTTTAGCATATTTAAGGAAATGTTTTAATTCTTATAGAATTTTGTAAAATATAATGAATTTTATATAGTAAAAAAGTCTATTATAAAAAGAAAGAAACTAGGGAAAGAATTTATTGTATTTAGCTATATTTAATATAACTGTAGCGCTATAAGGCTATTAGAATCTGTTAGCCTTTGCTACACTAAAACCTAACTATTAAGATGTAAATTTTAACTAAAAATATAATATACCTCTAATGCAGGCAATATACAGTAGTACTATGAAGTACTTTATATATAGTATAATTATAGCTAATCCCTTAATGCGTCTACACATAGTGTTTACTAGCAGTTCTTAGCGGCATAGAACTAGCGAATTTAGCAGCTTTTAAAGCTTTAAAGCCTTAGGCCTTGTGAGATTTGTAATATCTTACAATCTGAATCATCTGATTATAATAACTTTATATAGAAGAATCTATATAATATATAGTATTAGCTCTTAAAGGAAGATCTTATAATATTATCCCTAATGTAATGCTTTGTTTAAATCCTTAAAGCTAAAGACCTTTTATATAAAATTAAGCTAAATAACGATAATTACTTATAATTAGTTTTCTAGACCTATCTAGAAAGCATTAATAAATAGAAGATTTTCCTAGATGTTTTTGTAATTAATAATATATATAATATAAACCGCTATAAGCTCTATTTTTTTAAGGTAGTTAGTATTACTAACTAGAATACTATTATAAATATTAGCTTTAGCTTCTTTTTTAGTGAAAAAGAAGAAAGCTATTACTAGTTATTATATAAGCTTAATAAGGTTCACTAGTATCACTATATTTAACCCCCTTCTGTTGTTATTATAGATATAGAGTTTGCCTTAAAAAACGCTTTATTAGCTATTTTCCCCTTAATATAGCAGTATGTTATGCTAGTCGCACGGAAATCAGGGGCGATTAGGTAGAGCGAAT
The DNA here is from genome assembly GCA_018360225.1 of Claviceps pusilla. Classification (NCBI taxonomy): domain Eukaryota; kingdom Fungi; phylum Ascomycota; class Sordariomycetes; order Hypocreales; family Clavicipitaceae; genus Claviceps; species Claviceps pusilla. The sequence continues at coordinate 1,971 of SRPW01001173.1, read as the reverse complement.
ATGATCCAAATTCCCTCTTAGATTAAAGGTAGGACTAGTAGTATTACTAGACTAAGACTTATCTTTCTTTTCTCTTTCTTAGAATAATTCCCTATTAAATTCTAAAGGAATATTCCCTATTCCCTAGTACCTTCCTTCCTATAATACGCTACTAATGTATAAATATCCAATTTATTCTAATAGCCACTCTTCTCCGATTAGGTAATAAATTAGAATAAGGGTATATATAATATTTAGATTAGAATTTCTATATATATTAAATCAGGCATAACAATTATCCCCCCTTTAAGGTGACATTAACCCAATGTCGTTGTAATTAAATATATATATTTATTTAGTCCCTTTTTCTAATTTAGAATTGCATTTTTATTTATATATATTTTTATTTATTATCTTTCTAATTTAAGATATGCATTTCTATTTATTTATATTACTAATTTAGGACTAGTAATGTTTACTAATTTAATATATAATTATAGATATAATATAGATTATTTAGTTTAGCAGGGAATTTATCTTGTGATTTCTTCTTTTACGCATTATGCCCTAATCCTCTTATTAAATCTATTTAATTCTAGATATATTTACAGTATTGTTTCTTTATATATAATTTATTAATTATATTTAAATTAGCTAAGAAACTATCCCTAATGCTATATTCTAGCGTTTAATTGTTAAAGGATAGGACTTAGAAAGTCTTAGACATTAAATCAATCTAGGATTTAACTAGTTATTACGGAATCGTGATTAAAATAGAAAAAATTAATTAATTAGATAGAACTGAGTTATTAAAAATTTAATTTCCTTAGGGACCTAGAGAACTAGGTATATTAGGTGCGTTTTAATTTAAGATAGATTTTAGTATTAATTATTTTTTACTTAGTGCACTATTTAATTGTATTTAATCCTTTATCTAATACTAGTCTTATTAGTTATCCTGCCTTAGAATGTTAGGCAGAATTGCAGTGCAATTCTGCTTCTAATGCTAGCACTAAAGGGTTAAATTAGATGCCCTTTTCCTTATCTAGTTATTACTTATAGAGAGCTAAAATAATTACTCTTAATTTAAATAAGGAATTAAGCTCCCTGCTTTTTTATATTTATTATTACGCTAATAAATATAAGGAAAGTTAACTAGAAAAATTAGTAAAGAAGGCTATAAAGAGAATTTAACTTAGTGGATTAGCGTCTAAATCCTCTAGAATTCCAGTTATTTTTATAACCCTAAAAAAAGAAAAGGAGTTATAATTAACTATAACTCCTACTTATTCTTACATCTGCACTAAGTTAAGTAAATTTATATAGAATTAGGCTAAAGCTATGCTAAAAGATGCCACTATTACTATTTAAGTTAATAAATATATTTAATATCTAAAAATAATACTTATTACTTTAGAAACTATAATAAAAGAGGGGCGATTTACCTCTTTATTAACTTCTTATAAAAACATTCCTAATAGTATAAAATACTATTATTGCACTTTAGCTACATCCTTTTATTATAAAGTAAATATTAGTACTAAAATTAAGGGGAATATGCTAACGATTTGCTTAGATGCTAAAATTGTTGCTAGTATACTATAATAATTTTGTTAAGGCACGCACATTTATAAGCGAATTAATATATTTAGCTAGTAAAGAATTTTCAATATATAGAATTAAGATATAGAAGCATTTCTACAACCTTTTTTCCACGTTTATACAGTTTGTCTTAGACTATTGCTATAAAAATAGTCTCTAATTCCACTAAAAATAGTTAGAGGTAAGGAATAGGATTCCCCTTTTTTTAATAAAAATAAAATACAGTACTAATTTAGTACAGAATCCTAGGAAAATATTAATAAATACAATACTAAAGTGTCCGCTACCTAAGCCCTCTATAATGCTTTATTTACAATACCTAAAAAACTTATAAGTTTTCTATTCCCTTTCTTTTAATTTAGGATAGAGCTTTAGCTAATATTAGTGTAC
>SRPW01001172.1:0-11933 GCA_018360225.1 Claviceps pusilla | reverse complement strand
TCAGTGATGGCCTGCAAATATTTTCGTGGAGCCGAAAACGTCTTGGGACCTGACATCATCTCGTTCATTCGAGGCGTTGTTGCGGCTTAGCTCAATCACCCAATCGAATGGAGTTAGCTTCGGTTCCGATGATCGGGCATGGCATCGGAGGGGCTGTGTATGTGTACCTCGGTAGAGCGCACAAAGACGGCCGTTCGTGTACTAGCTTCCAAGTACCCAGTACCTATGGGTCCCGCAACTGAACGCGAGAAATCCATTTACACGACTTTGCGCGTTGCGGTGACCGCGTCTCGCAACTCCACTCCCAGCCTCAACCATGGGACGAGCCCTGGAATAAAATCTGCTTCAATGGCTAGTAAACTAGTTATTCTCCCCGTTGTCGAAGGGTATTCTTTTTTTTTTCCTCTTCTTTTTTGGCCTCCTCTTCATGATCAGTCATTGCAGGCAACGCTTGTAGATGAATGTCGTGCGTTTTTGCCTTCCCAGTACTCGATAGTAGATACCCGATTTATTTTATACCTCTGCGTCATCACGATCAACACTTCTCAAACAACTTCGATATCGCCTTGCAGAGTTTGCCCGTCGTCGGACCGCACAATCAGACTCGTTGGCCAAACACAATGTGTCGCCGTGGCTCTCCCATCGCAGACGTCCTGCCGTCCAGCCCAACAGAAATGGCCTCTTCTCCGGCAAACCCATTCCTATCACCAACTCGAACGAGCCGTCGCAAGGAGAAGCGCCAACCGTCCGTCACGCCTCGCAGATTCGGACGCTTCTTCACGCCGCGATCAAACCTGCCCGTGGAGCCTCGCGTAACGCTGGGGGTCCTGAACGCTTCCGCTACCAATCGTCAAATGATTTCGCCTCAGTCGTTAGCCGGCGATCTGTTGAGCTCAGATCCCGTTTGTCCTTCTTCTCCCACCGATGGTTTGGGACAGCCTCGCTTGTCTGCAGGAGATAAGCGGAAACAGGGCGAGCAACACCAGCCCAGCATCGGCTTCAAGAGACGACGTGGGTTACTGTTCGATGACATGGATCTTCCACCGCTGCGGCTGCCTGAAAGAAGGTTTCACATGTCACAAAACGGAGACGTTCAGGTTGTAGAGACGCAGCCCCGGTCTGGTGATGCTGCAGGTCGTCTCGACGATCGACGGAGAAGTACTTTGGTTGGTGCTAGCAATAATCATCCACGGGTTCTTTATGCATACATATAAAGAGAAAAACAAAAAGAGGCCAGAGCTAACCCTCAGACAGAGCAGTTTCTTCAAAGCAAGTCGAAGCGGAAGTACCGCCAGCCTGCAGGAAAAATCGTTTCCAGCTGCACCGAGCGTTCGGCCGGCCGGGTTGAAAACAAACCTGGTATGTTCAGCGACGGAGGACCCCAAGCTATGCACATCGCTAATCATAGTTGGTGGTTTTCCATGACTACAGATTCTGGAAGGATATCGACCTACACCGACTCGCAAATTCCGGAATCGCGGATTCGAAGCGCAGTTACTTGATCGCGAGTACGGGTTCGGCGCCCACGCTGGGAAACAATATCTCCAATACCCCGTCGACGACGCAAGAGTCCACACTGCCTCCTTCTACAGCCAGAGTTCCGACGTGCACCACTGCACGTCGTACGCGGGCCAAGGAAACACCATCCCGTTCAGTCTCGCCAGCTCGCCCACCGATGCCACGACGGCCATTGGCGACGAGGCGGGCTTCGTGCGGCTGTTCAGGACCAGCACGAGACCAGGCGACTACCAGCTCGGCCCAGCAATCGATGAGCATATCAAAGTGCACGACAATGCCATCATGGACCTGGATTTCTCCCACGACGGCTACCGATTAGCCACGGCGTCCGGCGATAGGACGGGCAAGATTGTGGACGTTGTCACGTCGTCTACTGCGGTTGACCTTGCAGCAGGCCACTGGGATTCCCTCCGTCAAGTGGCCTTTCAGCCCGGAAAAGCCGGTGGCTTCGGCCTCGCCTCGTCGGACCGAGCCGGACGAGTGCAGATTTGGGACTTGCGATGCTCATCCATGCCCACCCTCACATTCAGCTCGTGGGGGGGCCCATCCGGCTCGATGGATCGCGATGTCAATCTCGATCCCGTAGTCGCCAAAACAGTCAACACCATTGACCACGCCCACGAACGAACCGTGCTGGGCATCAAGTCGTCGGCGTCCGTCACGGCCATTCAATGGCTCCCCTCCGGCCGCGAGCATCTTCTGCTGACGGGCTCGGAAGCCAACGCCTCGATCAAGCTCTGGGACACGCGGTATATCAGGCCGCGGCGCCAGGCCGAAGACATGCCCTTGGCTGTCACGCCGCAGCCCGCGACGCATGCCTGGCGCTCCTACGGCATCACCTCGCTCGCCCTCAACACGGACGCCTCGCGCCTCTACGCCGTGTGCAAAGACAGCACCGTCTACGCGTATTCCACCGCCCACCTCATGCTCGGCCACGCGCCCGAACTGCAGGACCATGCACCCAAGCGCCGGCCCAACGGCGGCACCACCGGTCTGGGGCCCCTTTACGGCTTCAGGCACCCGCAATTCCGCGCGTCCACCTTTTACGTCAAATGCGCCCTGCGCCCTGCCTCGCCTTGCCAATCCGAGCTCCTCGCCGTCGGCAGCACCAACAGCTGCGCCATGCTGTTCACCACCGACGAGAAATACATGCGCTCCGCGTGGGCCAAGCACGCCCACGACCTCGACAGAGGAAACCACCACAACACCCCCCTCTCCTCTGGCCGTTCAACCCCATCACCATCATCGTGGTCGTCGCCGTCCCCCATCCCCATCTTCCACACCGGCACGCCCCTGATCCGAGGCCACTCCCGCGAAGTCACCACCGTGAGCTGGTCCCGCGACGGGGACCTCATCACCGCCTCGGACGACTACCTCGTCCGCCGGTGGAGCACCCGCCTCCGCGACCAGGCGCGACATCTGCGCACGGTGGGCGAATTCGGCGGCGAGAGACACATGGCTGGGTGGGCAGATGTGGGCGGCGACTGGGACATGGACGACGATTGAGTCTTGACAGGCTCTATTCCATTTTACTTTTTGCTCCTTTTTTTTTTTTTTTCTTTCTTTTTCTTCTGTTTTCCTTTTTGATTTTGTCTCAGGCGCATAGCATAGCATAGCATAGCATGGCACAGCACAGCACAGCACAGCGCATCATACCCCGTCCTTGGTAATCAAGTGCAAAGGACGTTGGCGGGGATGGGAGCACCATTGAAATGATATCAGGGCTGGCTTCATTTTACTGTTTTATTAAATTACATGGCAATACAGGCGGCTGGGTGGGATTTGGTTCCATTGACTCGTATTATACCTGTTTTGGGTGGATTTGGCTTTGCAAAAACATGAAAGCACGTTTGTTCCATTTCCATTTCCATTTCCATAATTCATGCTATATATATACACACAATATACTCCATGTACAGTATACCGTTATGAATGCAATGCGTGCGTGTCCTCCACCACCCTCCCGAGTCCTCAGAAATACATACATCAACCATCCAAACCATTCATGCGTCTATGCGTGCGCCCGCTCCCCAGCGCCATCACAATAATGCCATATAAAAAAAAGAGAGAGAGAGAGAGAGAGAGAGAGAAACAAAAGAAAGAAAACAGGAATTTTCTCCCCCAGGACATTCTGGGTGCTGTCAATACGAAATGGCTCGCCGCCCCAGAATGGCACCGAGGATGATGAAACCTATGGCCACCCCGAGGACCCAATTCGTCACCTGTTCCCGAGGCAGGCGCCTCGAGGCCTTCCAGAGGCCCCTGGCCACGTCGGCGGCCGGGTGCCCGGATCCGAGGTGGCTTCGGGGCCGCTGGGGCAGGGATTCTTGAAACCTGACCGACTTGGATGGTGCTGCGGCGGGACAATCGGGGTCCTTTTCCCAGCCTGGATCCATGACGGGAATCGGATGACTGTCCGGTCGGGGCGCAAGTGCGGTTTCGGTGAGAGCAGGCGTCGTCGTCGTCGTCGTCGTCGTCGTCGTCGTCGTCGTCGTTGTCGTCTCGTCGTCGGCGGTGCGACGCCTTGCACGACGCGTCTCCCTGTCGTGCCCGTCTTGAGAGCAACGCCGAGCACTGCGCTCTCTTGTCACGACGACGCTGTCCCTGAATCGGTTCAGCAGGGCGGGCTTGGCAATGACGGCGGCTTGGGAGTCGGCCGAGCCACGTCTGCCACGACTTGCGTGTCCTGCTGCCGCTTCTGCAACCGCGTCGTCTGCCTGTGCAACCACCAAGATGAGGTTCTCAAAGATGCAAACGGCCTCCTGCACAATGTCGTGCTTCTCTCGGCAGCTGAGCCACTTCTCGGCGTCCGCCAGCCGCTGCTTGAAGTCGCGCTTCAGGTCCTCCCCATCCAGAGGCGAATCGAAGTGGAAGAACCGGAGAGGCATGCCATCCGTTGCGGGCGACGGTGCCTGCTCCTGCTCCTGCTCCTGCTCCTCCTCCTCCTCCTCCTCCTCCTCCTCCTCCTCCTCCTCCTCCTCCTCCTCATGCTGAGCATCTCGGCCACAGGGCAGTCCCTGCCAAAAGTCATCGCCGGCGGCCGCGAGAGTCGCTCGGATAAAGCGGCCTCCGGCAAACAGGGCCATGAACAGGATATACGAGTACGACAGCAGGACGTGTGGTTTGCTCTTGACGGCGCGCTTGATGTGGCCGACAAACTCGCTCAGATGGCCCGTCCTGCTCACGCGGTCGAGCTGCGCCCTCGTCTCGGCCCGCGTCCACCCCATCATGGCCCCAACATCTGCTTCCGCCCGATCCGCCCTCATCAGGCCCGGCAGGTGCAGCAGGTGCAGCGTCGTGAGCAGGTCCGGGGATACTTTGGACGGGTCAGGCTGGTCGAGGAGACGGCGCCACTCCGTCTCAAAGGTGCGGAAGATGGGGGCAATGTACATGAGTCCTGACGCGTAGGCCAGCGGGGTGGTCGCCGAGGGGGGCAGGGCCAAGGGCAGCCGAGAAATGAGGAGCTTGTTAAGCCTGGCGTGGATGGGCCGCGTGGCGATGATGATGGACTCGGCCAGCGGTCGATGCTCGCGGAAGGTGTCTAGGGGTACTGAGGCGTCCAGCATGGTGGGCAGTGATATTCAATGTCGAAGTTCGTTGTTTGAACTTGGATGGGTATATGATCGGCGAGAGAGGAAGTGGTGACAATTCTTAGGAAGAGGCTTTCTTTGTTTTGTTCCGGTTCATAGGATGTTGCTGGTTACGAGCGTCGAGCAGTCCGAGCAAGTTCCGTCTGCAGCGCGGACGACGAGGCTTCGTTGTTGGGGGCTTCCGGGTCGGTCTGAACAGAAAGAACGGTCTGACGGTGCCGAGTCCTGACTGCTGACTCCTGGCTCCTGACTGCTGAACTAGAAAGACGGCGTTGTCCTATGTACGCATGATGCACGGAGTGAGGAGCGCGCGACAGAGGCGTTCTTGCCGATTTCAACCAGTCGACGCTGTTCCAACTTCCGGCCGAGCAGATGAGATGGACAGACGAGACCGACTCCCCTCGGCAGCGGACCGCGTCGTAGACGATGAGTAGCGCGCACGCCGACGGCCGTAGAGCAAAAAGAGCGCTACCCCGGCGACTGCACGCGAATATGTGCCGGTTGGCCGTATCACGATGCGGAAAGAGGATGTAAAACGAAACCCCCGTCGTCGCCTCCTCCTCGCAACGTGCCGTCCCAGCACAACAATATAAACAATCCCAGGGTTCAGGCCCGGTTCAGGATCCAGACATGGCCGTCGCCGGTTTCCACGTTGTCCCTCCCCGTCGCATGCCTCGCATGCCCATTGCCCATCTCCGCACGTGCGCGCAGCGTGGGACGAACCCGTCGGCCGTCGACCCATCCGATGCGCGAGCAGACTCAGCGGCGCCGATACTCGCTGCTGTCCACTTTTTTATGGGAAGTCGACGATCGAGAAAATGGGTGGTTCATCGGGCGGGTCGGTTCCGCTAGCCGCTTGCGTTGGGAGGGCTTTTTCTTTTTCTTTTTCTTTTTCTTTTTCTTTTTCTTCTTTCTTTTTTTTTATCTTTGGTCTCTCGGATGGACGGTGGACGGTGGACATGTGTGGGCTCATGACACGTGTAGGCGGAGGGGACCAAAAAAAGATGAAAGAATAGTCGTCGTTGGAAAAAGAAGGAAAGGAGATGCAAGAAATACTGATTGGACATGTACAAACATACAACATGCTTTGTAAATACATGGACAATCAATACGCACATACCCAGTATGGATGTATGGATGCATGGACTCTGGAGGCACAGTTCAACGTTTCCGACTTACCAACGACTCAACGACCCACCACGAATGTTCATCCCGTGGGGCCAAGGATCCGGCCCGATCCCGAACCACGGGGTTGGAGGCATTGGGCCAAGCAGCGGTGCCACTCCCATCGACAGACCTTGTTGTCCCTCCTTTTCTTTGCCTTTATGACTTTTATCTCATTTTTATTTGATTTTTTTGATTTTTTTGTTTTATTATTTTTTTTTAAATTTTTTTTATTTTTTTTTGTTTTATTTCTCTCGTCACCTCTCTCTCCTCTTCTCCTTCAGGGAATACCCATACGTCCCTACACAGACGCCCCCGGCCCTGCCTCCCCCCCTGCCAGCTTGTCCTCGTCCTCGCGGCTCTCGCGATTGATAAACACAAACGACACAAACACCACGGCGGCGCCTATCCAGTACACAAAACTCGAGTACTGCCCGTATTGGACCATCTCGCCAATCAGGGACAGCGGGATGGTGAGCGAGAGCCCAACCGTCACGACCAGCGGGGTGGTTAGGAGCATGGCGTATGCCCAGCACATGTCGCTGACGAATGACGCGACCGAGTTGACGACGATGATGGTCAGGATGGCTCCGGTGGGGGGTAGCTCAAACTGGACTTGTCGTCAGCACAGGGGTATGGATTGTATGGATTTCAATGAGGAAGGAAGAAGGGGGAAAAGGAAAGGAAGAAAAGATGAAGGAAAAAGACAGAATAAAGGAAAAAAATGAAAAAGAAAAATGGAAAAATGGAAAAATAGAAAAATGGAAAAATAGAAAAAGGAGAAAAGGAGAAAAGAAAGAACGCCTACTTACCGGCTCAATATTCGTCCAATGCAGAATAAAAAACAACGGCCACAGCAGCAACAAGTTCAAGACGCCCACCAGCCCAAAGAACAACCTCATGTCCACCTTGTCCTCGTTGCCCACTCGACTCTTCATGACCGTCACGTACAGGCCATACATGATGGCGCTGAAAAAGGCCATGGAATCGCCCACGGCAATCTGCGCCGGCGTCTTGTGCGGAAACGATCCTCTGTTCTCGTCACTCTCGCCGGACAAATCGACCGTCGAGATGAGCACGATGCCCACCAGAGAGGCCATGACGCCGACGAGCTTGCGCACAGAAAAGGATTCGACCCGGAACAAGGCGCAGAACACGAGCGTCCACGCGCTGCTCGTCGAGGTGAGAATGGTCACGCTCGCGACGCTGGTATATTCCAGGCATGCCGAGGCGAAATAATTGGCCAGGAACCATAGCATGGAGAACTCGAGACTGAGCACACACGTGTCCCTAAAGTTGAGCCTCTCGTCGAGGTTGCCGTTGCCGTTGCCGTTGCCGTTGCCGTTGCCGTTGCCGTTGCCGTTGCCGTGGGCGTTGGCGTTTGCGTTGACGACGCCTCCGGCTGACGCATCGCCTTCGCTGCCCGCCATCAGTTGCTCGCTGTCGAGAACGTCGTCCTCGGTGGCAGCTTTGATGTAGGCCCCGCCTCGTCGTTTGTTCTCCGCCCAAATCTGCATCAAGTCATTTCGCATGCCCTGCATGCCTGTTCGCACGTAATATCGAATGAGTGTGGGCAGGAGCGAAAGCGCAAAGACCGAAGAGTTGGCGTAGACGAGAAAGAACGGCTTGTCATATGTGTGATCGGAGAAGATGAACTAACCCGGCGCTCCTCCCCCCCCCCCATGTGATTGATTAGCTTGGGCCACATACCCGACGATGACCTTTTTTTTTTCGTTTGATCTAAAAAGTTTTTGTGCAGATACTCACACTCGCAAGGAAATTGGATAGCGTCCAGAGGAAGACTGTGACCAGCAACAGGCTGATGCCCAGCGTCCGCCTCGCAACACCTCCCAGACCCAGACTTGCCAGCAGGCCGGCGCGCCTCGCAGGCACTGAAGCTTGCACAGGGTTCGCAAGCGTCGCTTCCGTCATCTCAACAGCCTCGGTGCCGTTCAAAGAAACACGTCGGTCGTGGCTAGGCTCACTGGTCGCTGCAGGGCCAACAAAGGCATCCTCGCTCGTGAATTGTACATTCGCGGTCGTCATGGTTGTTCATCTGGCGGCCGCCAAGTGTCGCGCGCGCCGTCCAAAACCCCGCTCTTCCCCCGGGTGATTCTCTTCTCTTCTTTCGATTTGAGGAACTTTGGCCCCCCTCCCCCCCTATGATTTGGGAGGACAACTCGAGCAAGGGAGGTCACACGTGATGGTGCACCAGGAGAGCATCGGTGCCGAGATGCGCGGTCAGGGCGGAGATGCTGTTGAGAATAGGGCGATGACGTTGTCGGTGGAATGCCAGTGGCCAGCCGCTACGAATATCGTCGAAAAGCGTGCGAGAGCGGTGTTGGGTCGAGACGATGATGGAGTTTACCTACCTCGCCGTGCGGATACGAAGTTACAAGGAGTCGGTCAAAGGTGTGCACGTGCTTGGTCACTTTGATTAGTGTGGGTGCCAAAAAGCGGGGTCGGAGCCTGCCTTGGGTGAACCCCAGCGTGTCAGCGTGTGTCAGCAGCCTACCGTCTCCCTTTCGGTTTTCTGTCAGCTGCAGACACGTGCCTGCACGATGAAAACCAGTCGACGTCAATCCATCAGTCGAATCACTTGTTCAAAGATGGACGCTATTGGAGCTCCGGGCTCGTGGCTGTAGTATGCAAATGCAAACCTCTCGCAATTCTTGCATCTAGCTAGGTAGACTGTAGTGGTTATCTAGGCTTTCGACGACTTCACGACCATGGACTCGGCATCCATGCCCTTTCCCTCGACCAGCACGCCCGCCTTGCGCAGAACGCCAATGCAGTTGCTCACCACCTCATCCTTGACCCCCTCCGTCTTGGCGGGGAAGCGGACCGTCTTCAACCACTCCCTCGCATCGGGCTCCGTATATCCCAGCTCAGTGGAGATGTACTTGACAGCCTCGTCCTGGTTCTCGTTGAAGTGCCGAATGCCGTGGTCCAGCTTCTCAAACAGCGTCTCGACGCGGGGATCCAGCGCGGAGCCGGACGCCAGCTTGGTGGAGGCCACAATCTTCCAGCTGCTCCAGGGGGTGTAAATGTCTCCCACGCGCCGGATCTCGCCCGAGTCGTAGTACTTCTTGGACGTGAAGTGCTCCCACATGAAGAAGTCGGCCTCGCCCGAGTTGACGGCGTTGCGGAGGTTTTCGAAATTCTGCAGCACCACGGTGTCGGAGAAGGAGACGTTTTCGGCGAGCCAGCCTTGTTGGTCTGCGAGAACGAAGCCCATGACGTAGGAGCCGGATCCGATGCGAGAGACGCCGATTTTGGTGCCCTTGAGAGAGGCTACGGATGTGATTTCGGGGCGTTTGGCGCCGGTGGAAATAGCCCAGCCTGTCCATTTTTTTTTTTTTTTAATTTTTTTTTCATAAAGCATTAGTGTCTGGAAAAACCAAAGTGCAAAGCCATCGGGACATTGTTCATCACGTACACAACGGCGTTTCCACGTAGGTGCCGACGAGGCGGTACCCTCCATCCCCGTCAATGCCTTCCTTTCCCAAACCCGCGATCCATCCTTCTGTCAAGCCAATGGCAACATCAATCTCGCCGGCGCGAATGGCCGTCACCATGTGTCCTGTGCCGGAGGGGAACGCCGTCAAGACGGCATCGAGACCGTAGTGCTGTTTCGCAAAGTGCAGCGGGGTGGAAAAGTGCTCGGGCACGTAGCCGATTCGGAGAGGCTGTGAAGACATTTTGGGCGATGCTGGATGCTAATGGGATTTTGTCTGTTTTGTATGATGCGTCAATGATGCTGAAAGATGCTCCAAGATGATGGAAGGTGGAAGATGCTGGACGTTGTGAAGAACCCCCTCCCAAAGATGTAGAGAGCGAGCCATCTTAGCTCGACAACCAATTGCGTCACCAAGTGAGAGGGGGGGAGGGGTTAATGCGGGAATTTTGCCGGTAGTAGTCCATCACGTCCGGATGCATCGGGCCTGGCAGAGAAAAAGCGCCTGTGACTAGGCAGTCATTGGTGTGATGTAGGTTGATTGATCTAACTACCACTATCGTAGTCCACGCGACGGTGGGTTTATGCTACCACACCATCACGTGACAGCGCCCCAATGATGAACGGACAAGTGTCGTTTTATTAGACATTGATTGGCCCCTGGGCTGAAGATGCCTGGAGCTTGGCATCCAGGCTGCTGGAATTGAGCCAGGCAGGCTCCGGTCCCCTGAACCTCTGGTTGCCCCTCGAATCAGTGTTGGATCCATCCAATCATTGATGCTGCATCCCTTCCCTTCCTTCCCGTGCTTACAGATCCGGCCAAGCGCAGTCGTCCTGAAACTACCCGTAGGGGGATCGGAGCTTGTTTTCTTGTGATGTAGCCAAGGTTGGTTTATCCTAAGTAAAAGAAAAGGAAAGAGAGAAGAAAGAAAAAACATTGCATATAATCTGTGCTGGGATCGTCATGGGCTATCAAAACAGCTTCGCTACGCATCTACCACGTGTAACTCCAACAGGAGACACGAAACACTGAATCACACGAGACACGACACTCGACACTCGACACTGCTCCACTAAAGAATGACAAAGGGCACTATTTTTGTTACATGAGAAGGGGGGAGGACAGGGAGGACCCAAAGAGGACAAAAGACTCTTTTTCTCATCCATGACATAATGATTGACATCCTGGCCATCCCAAAACAACGTCCATCCGACTCTACACCGTCAACGCAGAGTAGCCCTGCAAAGCACCCATGACACCCACAGCCATCATATTCGCCAGGACGCCCTTCTTCGCATACCACCATCCGCTCACCCACATTATGGCTACCATGGTACAGGCAACAGCCTTGTGGACGGGATCACGGAGCAGTCCCGGATTCTGCGACCAGGCGTAGTTGAGGAGGCCTGCAGGTTTTTTTACACGTTTTTTTTTATTTAAAAAAAAAAAAAAATACAACAGCACTCAGCACCATACTGGGGGAACACTAAAAAAGGGGAGGGGATAACACGTACCGTTCATGATAAAGAAGCCGCTGCCTTGGTACCAGCCTGCCTTGGCACACGCGGAAGCAAAGGACGAGAGATTTTGAAACTTGGCATTTGCTTGCCAGTCCTTGGCGCTGATCTGAAACGGGGGGGAAACTGTGAGCATGGGATGATTGATGCAGGAGGCGGGGTCACTATTATGGAGAAGTTTTTTTTTTTTTTTTTTTTTTCCAACTTGTCTTTCTCTTTTTTGGTTTTCCTTCCGAGGTTTCTCATCTTCGGAACGTGCCGAGCATAACGGGATGGTGGTTTGAAGCGATGCGTACCGTATGTCCGAGCGAGAGGAGCAGCCATCCCACGGCCGTGACTTGGAGAGACTTTGCCATTTCTGGTTTCTTGTCTGTCGCGGTGACGTTGATGCAGAGCTTTGCGGGCAAAGGGGGTTTGGTTTGTGGAGGAGAGAAAGGGAAAGTGAATGGGACGGATGACGACGACGGCCACGGCACGGCAACGGCAATGGTAACGGTAACGGGAGTTGGTCGGGATTAGAATTAGGGACGGGTGCGGGTGCGGGTGCGGCGTAATCTGCATCTTGAGCTACATTTTTACACCTGCATGTGCATGTGCATGTGATTCGGCAGGTCAATCCCTTTTTTTGAAAAAAAAAAATTTCTGAAAAAAAAAAAAAAAAAAAAAAAGAAAAAAGAAAAAAGAAA
>SRPW01001171.1:0-11952 GCA_018360225.1 Claviceps pusilla | reverse complement strand
TTTTTTTTTTTTTTTTTTTTTTTTTTTTTTTCGATTCTTCCACATTTAACATCGTCTTTCAGATGATTTCGACCGTCTTTATTCGCTTATTCCTATATTCATGGTTGCTATAACGGTTTCCCGAGCATCGGGATTATCACAATCGCGTTTGACTAACCTAGCCGTTTGTGGGTATGCATGGGAGCTTTTGAGATGTTGTGTTAGGCCGATAAAATAAGTGATATTCTTCGCCACTGTGGTATTCTCTACACATTGGCTTCATTTCAAAGATATAAAGGGGGAATCGGCTCCTCCGCCTGTCCGCTTCGCGCACGATCGTGTGCTTCAATAGCTGAAGCTCCGTGGCTAATGATGGCATATAGTACAAGTTATATTTAACAGATGGAACGTAGTGATATAAGCTACCTCAATAAGTACAACACAATAATATAATGTATAAAAAACAGCTGGTTACTGCAGTAATCCTCGAGAATTGAATGGCTATAAAGTCAATGGGAACCATAATGGTGAAATACAAAGAAGACAGTTATGGAAGTGCTATATATTTTTCGCCACAACTGAAAAAAGAACCCTACTACTATACCAAATCTTCCATGGGTCAATGAAGAGTATAATAATACAAAGCATAAACTAGAGTCAACACATTACATCGTAACACGTATGCCCTTGATGAGTAAATTGGAAACACCATGACACAAATCCTGTACAACAGTAGACAAGATGACCGTCGTAGCAAAGAAAGGAGATGCAACAAGTAAAAGAACATAGCATAAACTACAGCTACTGTGTTGCTGCTGGACATATTAGGTCTCAGGCGCCCGAATGGATTCGACGGGATGATTATGATATATGGTATAAGCTGGAGTTAATGTGATCACCCTATCTCTTAACATTCTCTCCGTCGGGTCAACGAAAAATTATGATAATACATACTATAAACCGAGTCAACACATAACGCCCTAAAACGAGTGGCCGTGACGAGCAGATAGGAAGACGACATGCAGTTGAAGCAGACTGGGTAAATTAACCGTGATACATGGCTCGGCTGGACAGAATCAGCGAAAACATTGCATGACCCGGGTATGCCAGAGAACAGGGCATAGTAAGAAACAGAGAACATAGTAGAGCTCCCTGCCAGGCGAATCCATCGGCATCCTAGGCGCAGGGAGCTCATCGGATGTCCTGAGCCTAGCTTCTTCTTTGAACTGTTTTTTGCTCTTTTCGTCAGCTCTTAGCAAGCTTTTTTTTTTTTCCTCCTCTTTTCGTTAGCTTATTCGCTAGCCGCTTTTCCCTCGTTTCATTAGCTTCTTCTCCGCAATCTTTTTTCACCTCGTTTGATGAGCTCTATCGCTATCTATTTTCCCCCTTTTCCATTCTTTTCACTTGCCTCTTCATCACTAGCTGTTTCCTCATTCCCTTATTAGCTTCTTCACTAGCTTTTTTCTCCTCTTTCTACGCGCTTCTTTGCAAGCCTTAATTTTTTCTGTTTTTGTTAGCTTCTTCACCAGCTGTTTCTTCCTCTTTTCGTCAACGGCATTACTCGCTGTCTTTTTTTTTCCGCGCTCATCTGGTCACATAGCAGAAAGCGCACTGACTAACTTCTGTCCCCTTGATGCCGAGAAGGCTACACCATTGTACATATCCACATTGCTTGTTTCCGGATTGGAAGCTACTCCCTCCTCCTCTAATAACTTATTGTATAAGTGTGGATAGGTACGAAGATGTAGCCTTCTCGGCACCAAGGGGATATATATTTTTTTTCTTCACTGCACTACTACAAGGCAGCACCCTGCACTATTCCACCATTTTTCTTCGCGAATAGCCAAGAATCTTAGTTCAAGGTATAAAATTAAAGAGTTATGATATCGAAGTCCTTCAAAACACGCTTACTTTAAATTTCATTTTCACGAGGCAAAGCAGGAAGCTGCACGTCTTACGCCTTCTCTACCAACATGAAGCAAAACGTAGGCAGAGAGCCGCTTTCACTGATTGACAACGGGAACAAACGCGAAAGCATAGCTGCTTAAAACGACCTGTCTTGTAGAAAGCCATGGGAAACACAAGAACGAAAAAGAATATATGGAATACTACCGACTATACCACAGAATATAGTAAACACAGAGCATAATTCAACAACATAGCTGACATAAATACAATACCGTAATGACATAGTATAATAAGAATTTTGAAAAATAGTACAAGGTCAATAACAAATGGATTTAAAAGTAAAAGAAATAGTATAGTGGAATGCCGCTACGTTTTAGCCCATGGCAGGTACCGCGAATGTATCCCGTTCAACGTGTCAAAATATAACAATCACGAGGAACACTCATGAAGCTACGCGCCTAATACCCTAGCCTTTTCTTCATTATAAGGTCAACCCCCCCCCCCCCCCCCCCCCAACCTTTCTTTTTACATTAGCTTGATTATAAGGTAGGGTTTTTTTTTTCTTCGTCTTTTATTACCTTTTAATAGCTGAGTTACTGGATTAACCAGGAAAATTCCTCACGATACATCTCGTAGGCTAAAAACTATAGGACAGCCTATATAATCCAACTATTTTATACAAGAAGACAAAAAATGAAGAAAGGGAGACAAAGAGATAACACAACAGAATAGAAACAAAGACAGTACAAACATAGTATAACTCAATAACAGTTGAGCTAAATTATAGATTAGCTGAATTATAGATTAGCTTAATGACATAACCAAGCTTAATAAAATACCCAAGCTTAACATACACTCACTCCCCAAACAGTACTAAAACACACCCCAAGCCAACCATCCTCTACAATAATAGAAACAAAAAGACGTATTAAACAAAAAAAAACAAAGCAAAACAAAAAAAAACAAAACAATCAACATACCTAACTAAGACGAATACAAAGCCACAGCCCCCACGAGCCAACTATTCCAGCAGGAAAAAAAAAACGCCCAAGAAATCAAACAAGAAAACATGTTGCACCACTCCCATACCAGACACCGCACCACGGCGCGCCATCCCGGCCCAGATTGACTACGCTCCTGTCCCTTCCAAACAAGGCACACTGAGCAGACCGATACATGATGGGCGAACGGAGCCACAATGACGCAGGCGTGCAATTACCCACCACATATGCTCGGACAAAACGACCTTGGAAGGCAGACGCAAAACATGAGCGGCATTGCAGGATGGACGGGACGTCAAGCATGGGACATGGGACATGGGACACGGGACATGGGACATGGACATGATGCCACAGGAGCCATTCGAGCCGCCACGGTCATGGACAAAGGGCGCATGGTGTACAAATGACTGGCCATACAATCAATATTCTTGTGCAGTCCCGAAGCAGGAAAGATATAAAAAAAAACGTCATGGGCTCCTTTCGCCGAGTTTCTTAAACTCCATCTTGGAAGAATCATGAATAAAGACAGAAAGGACACGTGCTAGATACAATGGCGGCTGGTACACTGTACACATGCATCCCAACAGCTCCCACTGTTGTCAACTTTTATTTTCTCTTTGATTGTAGTTTTTTTTCATTATCAAAAAGAAAAAAAAAAAACAGAAAAAAAAAACCCCAACTTTTAGACAACCCTTTTTTGCTCAATAGCGAGACAGAGGACTGGGTACTAAGAAAAAATGAGTGAAAAAAAAAAATGTCCAGATTGTGTCAAAGATATTAAACAGGACTCTGCAGAGCAATGTCTCGGCAACTGCGGACAAAGAGGCAGGTATGGTGAATAGGAACGGAAAATGGCGAGTAAAAAAAAAAGTGTGAAGGCGCTGGTACAGTGATAAATCCCTACTGCAAATACAATTAACCATGCAGACCGCATGTTCGCTCCCTCATGACTTCTCGTCGCTTCCTATCTTTTTCTGCAGGGAGAATTAAGGTGTTAGTCTTCATAGTCACTACAAAACATGTGTTGGGAATGTGAATGTCAACTTGCCTCCATCAAAGACGAGAAACTCGTGTAGAGCAGATCCCGCGGGAACCATGGGCAAAACAGGAACCTTTTTATCCGTGACAACCTCGAGCAGAGCAGGACCGTCCGTGTTGATCAACCACTTCAGATAGTCGACAGTGTCGGCCGGGTCCACGAGGCGGCGCGCCTCGACGCGCATCGACTCGGCCAGCTTGATGAAGTCCGGGTTGACCTGGTGGGTGTGGGCGTAACGATCCTCGTAAAAGAGGTTCTGCCATTGGGTCACCATGCCCTGTTCCTCGTTGTTGAGGACGATAATCTTGACACCGATGCCGAACTGAGAGGCAGTGGCCAATTCCGTGAGCGTCATTCCAAACGATGCATCGCCATCAATGTCAATGACAAGCGCATCGGGCTGAGCCACCTTGGCGCCAATGGCGGCAGGGAGACCGTAGCCCATGGTCCCGAGACCGCCCGAGGTAATCATGCTTCGCGGGTGTCTCCATCGGAAGTGCTGGGCGGTCCACATTTGGTGTTGACCGACGCCCGTCGCAATATACGTCTTGTGTTTGAGATGGGCCGTCAGGTTGCTCAACTCCTCAATCAGGGCCTGCGGCTTGATGAGGCCGCCACGCTCGGATCGCTCAAAGTTGGACAGCGGCCACTTCTGCTTCCACCCCCGAATCTTGTCGAACCAGACCTTGCGGTCGTCCATCGATCGAGCTTGGACCTGGGGCAAGAGAAGCTTGATGCTGGCGCCAACGTCGCCCTCGATTGCCTCGGTGGCCTGGACAACCTTGTTGATGTTCTTGGGCATGATCTCGAAATGAACGATGCCGCCCCGTTTCTCCGCGGCCGCAGCCTTGGCGCCGGGGGCAAATTTGGCAATGTTCCCGGTAACACGGTCGTCGAAGCGACTGCCGAGGGCAATGATCAAGTCGGCTTCTTGCATGGCCATGTTGGCGTAGGCCGAGCCGTGCATGCCCAGCATGTGCAGAGACTTCTCGTCCAGCTCGTCGAATCCTCCTAGGCCGTGCAGTGTCGTGGTGACGGGGATGGAGCATTTGTCCGCCAGTTGTCTGAGAAGCTCGGGGCCGTTTTCCGATTGAACGATGCCTTGGCCAGCATAGATGACGGGCTGCTTCGCGATGTTGAACAGCTCGGCAACGCGCTTGATGGAAGACCGCAGCTGGGCCTGATTGTGCTCCATGGCGGCGCGGGAAGCAGCACTGGGCAGAGACGGAAGAGCAGTCTCGGTGGGGATGGCTCTCCTCAGGATGCCAGCAGTGACGTCCTTGGGCAAGTCGACAAGGACGGGACCAGGACGACCGGATGTGGCAATCTCGAAGGCTTCGTTGATTCGACGGGGCAGTTCGGCGACGTTTTTGACCATGACGTTCCACTTGGTGCAGGCGCGAGAGATGCCAACAACATCAGCCTCTTGGAAAGCATCGCTTCCAATCGCCGTGGTCGGCACCTGACCGCAGAAGACGACCATGGGCGTTCCATCTGACAAGGCATCTTGCATTGGTGTGATGACATTGGTGGCTCCAGGTCCGGACGTGACGAGGACGACACCGGGTTTGCCGCTGGCTCGGGCATAGCCTTCCGCCATATGACCAGCGCCTTGTTCGTGTCTAGGCAGAATGAATTCGAAGTGTTTCGAGTTGTAGATGGCATCGAAAACGGGTAGAATAGCACCACCGGGGTAGCCAACTAGGGATTGGTCAGCGAACGATGAAGAAACAGGCAGAGTAAGAAGAAGAGGCCCAAAGCAGCAAGAAAGCATTCGTGGAAGCAGGAAAAAAAAAAAAGAAAAAAAAAAAGAAAAAAAAAGAAAAAAAAAGAAAAAAAAAACTGAGAGGGCGGCGTCATACAAATGTGCTTTACGTTCTGTCTCAACATCATCTCATGGAAGATTTCGCCGCCCGTCTTCCCGATAAATCTAGGAGGATTTCCCCGTCAGTGCCAAGAAAGTGACGGTTGGAACGAAAAATGTCCATGCCAATACATACGACTCATCCATGTCATTTCTGGATCGATTTCCCAGCGGCTGCACATGACTCTGACTGTCTGTGTTGAAAGAAGGACTTGGCGCAGCACGCACGCGACTATTCATCAATCAGTATAAATTTAATGGGTGTTTTGCTTCTGCTTCCTTTTTTTTTTCGTCTTTCGTTGTATTCTTATCCTATTTTTTTCTTTTCTTCTGATTTCCAGAGCGCACGCGATCTCCAGACGATGCCGGCGCCTCGTGACACGTGCAGTGATGGGTGTGCATCTACTTACGGTGCCGAAGAAGTCGCAGTAGCGGCAGTAGCTTGCGTTCGTTGCCCCGAAGGGATCTTTCTCGAGGCTTTGACGGCAGCGGTAGAGGTTGTCGATGTGAATGATCGAGTCTGGGACGCGGCCTTGAAGGCCTTGGAGGCCGGGCGACTTCGGAGCATATTGTGAGATTGGCGGACAAAGAACCCAATTTTTTTCCAATTTTGTTTCCTTCTTTTGTTCCCTTTGTTCTTTCGTTTGTTTTCGAATCAAGGTTTTTTTTTTTCTTATGCAATTCCAGGTCAAGGAGGTGACGTAAAAAGATGAAGAAGTCGGAGCGGACTCGGAAGGGAAAAAGGGAAAAGTAATGACTCAATCGGTGACTGACGCACGAATTGGGACACCGTCTTCAATTTTGTCGAGGGGCGAAAAATATATATATATGCCCGGCCGTTTTAGCGCTTCACCGCATCGACGTGAGCGTGCAGAGTGGAAAGGAAGGGAAGAATGAAAATGAAAATGAAAATGAAAATGAAAATGAAAAGTGATTGCATTCCCCCCGAGGATGACCAAGGCAAGGCTTTTTGTTTGGAACGAGGGGCGGGAGCATGTTGCAAAAAAAAAAAAAAAAAAAAAAAAAAGAGAGAGTCACCCGGACGCTCATCGGGGCGGGCGCGCACGACCGTGTGTGGGGGTTTACCGCTCGCCAGGCAGGCAATAGCAACCCACGTGCCCCAATCGAGCCTAGTGCCGTTGAGCACGGTACTTGACGCCGCCGGAGCCAGGACCTCCTGGCGAGGGGGTAGATAACATAAGGGTTGTTCAACTAGCTCATCTGAGAGTTGCTCCACTCTAACCGCGCGCGCACGTGACCAACTCTTAGGTAAGCTTGCTGCTATGCCCTATATACTTTCTTAACCCCCCCCCTTAAAGACTACTAAAAAATTTATTATTATAGATAGTATTATATAGAATTAATTATAAATTAATTCTTAAGTTAGGTATATATATAAATTAAAGAGGGGTGTATATATAGTTATATATATACAGTCGTACGCACGCAGTCGCACGCACGCAGTCGCACGCACGCAGTCGCACGCACGCAGTCGCACGCACGCAGTCGCACGCACGCAGTCGCACGCACGCAGTCGCACGCACGTAATTGCACGCACGCAGTCGCGCGCGCAGCGTTTAATTGATTAGAGCTTACCTGAGAGTTAGTTACGTGCCCCGCGCAAAACGGGTGGAGCAACTCTTAGGTGAACTAGTCGAACAACCCTCATGTTATCTGTAGCCTCCTTCGTCTTTATGTTCGCCTCCTGATTCGTCCAGTCTCCTTATGCTGCTCCTATTCGTCTTCTATTCGCCTCCACATTCGGGGTCCCCTCCTTCCCCGCTCGCACGCCACTGGCCTTGGCAACTCTGCTTGCACCTTTGCAGTCGCCCGCGTCTTTTTTCCCCTCTTGTTTCTTTTTCTTTTCTTTTTCTTTTTCTTTTTCTTTTTCGTTCTCTCCTGCACCACGGCCGGCCTCGTTTCCGGGAGGCTCCCGGCTCCCCCACCTTTTCCTTGGAATAGGATTTGGACATCTCTAGATCATCTAGACCAACGTCGAACACGCCGTAAAATGGCCACTCCAATCCTGGTCATACCACATATCTAGTACTGTATATCATTTTACCAAGAACCTCTCCAGTCTCAACACATGACTCTTTAAAATCGTCGTGACAGCGCCTTCAGCATTATATGCGACAACAACTGGTGCATTTCCGCCGAGCAGCAATTACCTTGACCAGTATCTAAAGTAGCCGCAGCAGCTAGTTGATGTTACATCTTTTCAAGACGTACATAAAGCCCGTCCGTCGGCGATTTGGCGATACATTTTACGCCTGCATCACAGATGTGTGGACATGTTCGGTGGCTGGTCAGCCAACGTGAATAATACATCACTCACAGTCCCCGGTCAGTGGTGGGTTGTAGGCCATGTCGAATGCTCTTTACACCGGAATTGTATGGCGACATGTTCGGATATGAACCTTCGTACCGAAACCCATATGAAAACCGACGGTTGATTGGAACAGCCTTCCTGATACAAGTAGCTACTGAGTACTTATCCAGACACGTCCTTGTCGAGACCAAAGGGACCAGCGGATTCGAGCAGAATGGGGAATATAGCGCTCTATAAGCTTGCTCATGGCCGTGATCATACACAACGCGTCATCTTGTAAGAGGGTAGTGCTGCAAACACAACGCCATGGAAAAACACGTGAATTCGGAAGAAGGTAGAACAAGCTAGTCGAGACAAATTGTGGCAATATGCCAATTGCTCCGCTTGACCATTCGGCCAAAGAGAGGGATGCACATCCTCTAATGGGTGTGCGCTGTCATCATCCTACACGAAATAAGACCGGTTACAACTATGCGATCTTTTAAGAAAGTAGTATTGAACATCTTATATTTTAAAGACGATAGTGTTGCAAAATAAGCCACTTCAATACACCTGTTTTTTTTTTTTAAAAAAAAAAAAAAAAAAAAAGAGAGAGAAAATTAATATAACGGCCAGGAGTTAAAACACCTTTTAGAGAGAGAATTATGAAATAAGCTATTTTAAACACCTTATTTCTTTAGACTCTATATTATGCAATAAGCCAGCCCAAACACCTTATTTTTCAAGAACCAGTGTGATAGAATCAGCCATTTAAATCCCTTATTTTGCAAGAGAGTATTGCGAGACAAGTCAGATCAAACACGCCGTCTCTTCAAAGATAGTCTTGCAAGACACTTGCAAGTCATGCACGACATGCACGACATACAAGACATGCGACCATGCAGCCTTACCGGCACAAACCAAGAGACATGCATGTCAAGTTAACCATGTCCCCTTCCAACTGTGCAGATTCATCTCCTCGTAGTTCTCGGAACGCGTTGCATTCAACCACTCTGCTTGCATTTGCATTCGCACGTTTTACATGTACACTTTACATTCCAGAGTCCAGAGTCGAGATTCCAAGACAAGCCGTTCTCGGTCTCGGCCACGACGGCCCCGCGGCCAATGATTCAAGCACAAAACCCAAAGGAGCCATGGTAATGGTCATGGTCAAAAAATGCCTGTATTCGAATAAAAATTCCGAGAAACTGCC
Source organism: Claviceps pusilla (assembly GCA_018360225.1). Classification (NCBI taxonomy): domain Eukaryota; kingdom Fungi; phylum Ascomycota; class Sordariomycetes; order Hypocreales; family Clavicipitaceae; genus Claviceps; species Claviceps pusilla. The sequence continues at coordinate 2,637 of SRPW01001171.1, read as the reverse complement.
TCAGAAAACAAAAAACTGTCGCTGATTCTATCGCTTCTATCGCTGAGTCTGTCGCTTATTTTATCTGCTTCTTGCCACAAACTCCTCCCGTGGTATATGTAGTATATCTCCAGTAGCAGTGTACATGTCCAGATCCGTCCGTCAATATGTGGTCGAGCAATTACATGGTATCTGGAAAGTGGAAACAAGAAAAAGAAAAGAAAAGAAAAAAAATATCAAAATGTCAAAATGTCAAAATGTTAAAAAGTAAAGGCAAAGAGGAAAAGGGAAAGGGGAAAACAAGATCAAGAAACTAGAAACGAATCCCAAGTCAAAAGTCAAACAACAAAATGAAATACCCAACAAGACACAAAACGTTGCAAATGACAAAAATGCATGCATCAACAAATCTGGAGACAAATCAAATGTGATAATGGGCTCGCCCATAACAGCCGCACACAAGTATCGTAGGTAGGTAGATCAATTTGCGTCACAGGCAAATCTCAAGACGGCGACTTCTTCAGCTCACATCATGGTATGAAACCGATGCAACACGCCTGATGCCGCGGACAAAGGAGAAATATTCATAGCAGCCAGTTCTGTGTATCCAGGTCTTGATGAATTGCGCTTCCCCACTCGCCCTCCCAAAACTCCAAGAAGAAAAAAAAAAGGCATGGAGGGGAGGGGAGGCGTTGATCGTGTAGAAACAAACGACGCAGTGAGACATTATAATTAAAGAGCAAGAAAGAAAGACGAAAGTGGGTGACGTGTTTGAGTCTGATGTGAACAAAATGTGATCATACTCGCACTCTCGACCAGCAGATTGCGAGAAAAACAAACCTGCAATCCAAAAAAAAAAAAAAAAAAAAGGAACAGCGATCAAAAGAGGAAACCCAGTGTCCCCTTGCGAACTACATGCCCAGCATCGTCGGCATCACTTCTGGAGGCACGGAGTTTTCGTTTGGCACAGCCTTCTTCGTGGGTCGTAGGCTTTCCATGCTGACCACTCTGCTCCAAGATGCTGGCCGCTTGTACGGAACCGGTGTGGCTGGCCGTGATATTGACGAAGGGCTGGGGTGCATGGGATAATCGTACATGCCGTGAGAAATGGCACCCTGATGTTGTGGATAAGGATCAAACGTTCCCATGCTATAGTAGGACTGATGCGGATTCTGCTCCATTTGCATGGCATACATCATGGGCTCGTCAAAGGGAGAACCGACCTGCTTGGGCAAGTCTTGTGCCATGTCTGGCGCAAACTTGGGCGCATCCACAGGCCAAACACTCTCGCTGGGGATGGGGAACGGCGTGCCTGGATGGGGACCACTGGCGACATCGTCACTCATGGTGGTGTCGCCCTGGCTGGAGGTGCTGCCGGGGGTGGACGTGAGGGGAGTAGCAGTACTGCTGGCGCATGAGGGAACGCTGGTGGGAGCGCTGGTGGGAGCGCTGGTAGGGGCGCTGGTGGGTGCCAATACGCTGGCGGGAGTTGGGGATCGAGACGACCGTTTTCCATGCCGGCTGGATAGCCTAAAGACAGTCGTGGCGATGCTTGAGCGACTCTTGGCCGTGGTCAGTGTCGATGCGTCATCCTCAGTCTTGATAAGGTCTGCCGGCTCGATGTTGTGTTCAGGGGAGTTGACGGGACAGCAGCTGCGGTAAGGGAGCTGAAAGTACATGTCGATTTCGCCGGGTGGTGGGGTGGCTGAGTTGGTGAAGGGCGCCGTCCCAAGAATGAAAGCCAACCGAACAAGAGTTGATATATCGTTGCCCAGGTGGCGGCATTCCAGCATACGCTTCAAATCGCCCGAAGATCGCGGTCGCCAGTAGAGCTGCTGACGTTTTTCTTTGGGCCAAATGCACGTCTTCCAGATGGATTTCACCTGGGGTTGTCTCATCAGATTCTGAATCTGAACGCGAAACTCCCAATCCGTCACATCGAATCCGTCCTCGAAGTGCTTGGCAATGTGTTCGAAATGCTTATCTCGGGCGGCGGGTGCATCTTGGGCTGACTGGGCTTCGAACAAGCGTTCCTTGCATGTGGCAAAGCCGCAGGAGAAGACAAGCTGGGCACACAAGTCGGTTCGTGCTGTGCTGTTGGGTAGCGCCTTCATGCGATGTGCCTCTTTGGCATGAGTACTGTATGCGCGCTCCGTGGTAAAGGTCAGGTGACAACCCTTTGTACGACAAATCCAGACGACATCGGCGCCATGAAAGTTGTGCAGGTGCTTCTTGAAGTCGCTTTTGCGGCCAAACCCTACTGGGCTATTGTCGAGAAAGCACATGGGGCATTGATACTTTTTGGAAGTGGGAGTCGCCAGGCGTGGGGAGGAGGTGATGTCCCCCAGAGGCAGAGGCAGAGGGGACGGGATTGCGGCAGGTGAGTCCAGCCAGGATCGCTCGCTCATGTTGCTGGACTCTGGGTCGTGCAGGGATCGTACTTCGTGAGCAAGCTCGGGCCATGTATATTGTGTGTGAATGGAGGCATCATCCGATCGGCAGTGCGATACATCCGACCCAGTCCAAGGCAATGATGCAGCGCTAATGCTGCTGGGCAAAGTGCTTGCTGAACATGTTGAATTTCCCGCTTTTGAGTCAGTCAGTTCTCTTGGTTTTTTTGTTTTGTTTTGTTTGTTTTTTTTTTTTTTTTTCGTTTAT